>CAUZXS010006546.1:27500-70000 GCA_963585895.1 Sepioteuthis lessoniana
GACAAAAAGATTCGAGAATTTTGTCCTGACCACATCAGAGGACCCGCTTAATCACTTAGCAGTATTGAACGAGAAAAGTGAGCTGGCATCATTACACCAGCGACTACATTAAAAAATATTCCACTTACCAACATCAGTGACGAACTAGCGATTCGACACCTACGGAATATTCAAGATTCTTAAAATGTGTCCAAATAATATAACAGACATCCAAGTATCGAGCACGATTGCTTACTCACAAAACAAATTGACAAACTCAAGTTTTTGGAAAAACTAATCACCTAGGCGAGTTTTTATTTCTTTTCTAAAAAAGAAAGGAAGTTCTCACACAAAAAAATGCAAAGCATTTTTTGCTTCGATCTGAAGGATAACTTTTTCTTCTACCCTCCCCACACTTCTAAAAAAAATGTTTGTCTACACTTACAAAAATCCCCAGCGAAGAACAGAAAAACACTGCTTACTTGCAAACACTTATGCGAATGAACCTATTGGGCACGCACCAAGAAATATTTTTTCTTTATTTTATTCCTTACAAAATCTTTTTGGGCTAACAAAAAGTATTAAAAAGTGTGGAGGAAATTTATATGACCAAATTAAACGGAACAACGGGTTTAAGAAAGAAGATAAACCAGGAAGTAGTTCAATTAACGAATTGTCTGTCCATTCCTTTTTCTGCAAACAAAAAAAAAATCTGTCTAGATTCTTGTGGTTCCCGGGTTCTCAAAGAAACAGTATTTGCTGTAATTTTTTTGCCTTGTTCATCCCCTTTAATCGACATATTATTAATCTTATCGAAATATGGAAGAGTTCCCAAAAACTCTTTCAATTGCAAAAGGCTAACATGGATCAGCAACAAAAATTCGAAGAAAGACAGCATAAAGTTACATAAACAACAATTAGAATTCCAACAATTTACTCTGTAGAAAACTGAACTACTGCAAAAACTTGAAGAATTACTCGTAAATTCATTAAATGGCTAAAAAAAAAACTTTGAAAAAGATATCATATTTTCCCAGAGTACAATCTCTAGCTCGATTGAAACATTCGAATACGTACCAGAGAATGACTAAACATTCGAGGCTTTCTACAGGCACTATGAAGATATTTTCAACGTAGACTATGAAAAATGGCCTTGTAAAAAATGGTACGTCTACTATTACGAAAACTGGGAACAACCGAACATAATAGGTTCGTAGACTTCATATTACCCAAGAAAACCACATACTTGGATTTTTCTGAGACTATTAAGCTCCTATCGGAACTATTTGGGCCTAACACAACCTTGTTCCACAAACGGTGGAAATGCCTGAACACAGTCAAGGACAACCAGCAAGATTTTCTAACGTTTGCAGCATCGGTGAACAAGCTCTGTAATGACTTCAAACTAGCCGAGCTGACTGCCGATAATTTCAAGTGCTTAATATTTGCACAGGGTCTAGTATCAGCAGAAGACGCCGAAGTCAGACGACGGGTACTGACCAAGCTTGAAAATGAAAAAGGATTGACTCTCCAAAAGTTTGCAGAGGAATGTCCAAAGGTAATTTCTGTCAAGTGTGATTAAAAAACGACCGAGGAATCAAGTGTGGCTCAGATTAGAAAAATCAGAAGCAAGTCAACCGCCTATTCCCGTCAAAAAGACAAAAGGCAAATCTCATGTGCTAAATCCCGCGATAAACAAAACGCAAATAGGTTAAAGAAACCGCCTGGACCATGTTAACATTTTGGTAAATGGCATTGGATGAAATTCTGTCCAGTCAAGTAGAAAAAAAATTGCAATAAAAATGGTCATAGCTTTATTCAGTGCTGGTATGCCAACAGATCGAGAAAACTCAAAAGTAAAATTTGGCAAGCTCAATCAGACGACACAGTCAATAGGAATTTAAGGAAATATGTGACTGTTGATATTTTCAATAGCTCCATTAAATTCCAGCTTGACTCGGGTTCTGATATATCAATCATCAACTGCCGTACTTGGCGAAAATTACACAAGCCGACCTTACTAAAGACAGATAAAACAGCAAAATCCGTAACTGGTGAGAATATTAACATCTTTGGCGAGGTAATACTTACAGTAACACTAAATGGAGAACCAAAAAGCTAAAAACCTACTACAAAAAATTCGGACATCTTGTTCGGAAGAAATTGGATAGAAAAGTTCAAACTTTGGGATAGCCCAATGAGTACCTTTTGTCGCAAAATAGAAAGTACAACGTCCAATTCGGTAAATCTCAAAAAGAAAACTCTTGGAAGGGGGCAGTTGTGAGATCGAAACTTACTTGCATCATGGAGTCTTTTAGCACTATATTACTAACGTAGTAATATCCTTATACGGTAGCAGTAGTACCGCAGTACATCTACCAATATTGGACACTATCCTTTGTAACTTTTGTTAATATATATTTCTTACCTCTAAACCGTGTTCCGTGTTTTTCTTCTGTGTACCGAATTTGGGTCCACATCAGTATTGTAGAAAATTTTTAATGTCTCCACGCACTAGAAATTTACTCTCAAGACAGATTTCTGAAACTAAGTCTCTAAACCATTTTTTAAAAATTTTTTTTCAAAAATAACTATATATTTTTAAAACAAATTCAGTAATCAGATCAAAACAACTAGAGTGTAAAGCATTTTTAAATTGGATGATTTCAGATATGATAAATTTCAAAGGATATTTTTCTTGAATACCAGATGATTTACTTAAGAGACTTGTATCTTTATATACATTTTGTATTAACAATTTATATATTCGGGTGTAAATTCTATTTTCTAAGAATTAAGAGAGAATATCATAAAAAAGAGAAATATATAAGAATTCATTACAAATGTCAACCCGTCGTGGGTTATTTTATACGTCAAGATTACGTAAGTGTTCCTTGTACGTATGTATTTAGATTTTCATGTTATCCCTTTTATTGCACGCGATACTCTCGAATACTATATTCTTTCAACAGGTCCATTTCACCCATTTATGGGATGCTAACTCAGATTTTCACTCCGGGTTTGCGGAGAATAGGTTAAAAGCTGTGAACGGATACTTTAGTTCTAAAGTCTTACTAAGAGATTCAGTCCAGGGCCATATACAAGATGTCACTTTTTGAGGGAGTTTTACCCTTCAATAGAGGATACAGAGCGTATTCTAAGGACTAACGATATTATGTTGATATGTTGTGAGTTCTTACAATATGAATGTCTAGGCGCCTTACGTTATGTGATGTTAATAAGCTACACTAGTCAGCCATTACGAGTGAGTTAAAGTTTTCCTGAATACCTAATACACTCTGAAAGTACTGTGAAGAACATATGAGAAATTTGGATAGCAACATCGTGTGAAAAAGCCATGTTTTAGATATCCACGAGGAGAAAAAGCCCTCCAATATCGACTAATCGCAGTTGACTTTCAAGGGCATGTAAATATCATTCATGGTAAAAGCCTGCACCAGGAAAACTTTTCACTTTTGTCATTTAGGTGTTTAAGGAGAAAAAAAAAACGCAGCGTTTAATTCTTGTCTGTACATTGATGAGCTTGATTTCCGAGAGCTGTCCCAACAAGCAAAACCAACATTCTTTTTTTTTTTTAAAAAAGTGCCCAGCTAAATTTCATTGCCTGTCGCCTGAATTGCCTCACAAGGAAGGAATGTCAATGAATACCAAGTAATTTCAACTATGCTCCTGCCTATTCATTCATGTGTGAAGAGGTCTACACCTCAGAATTGGACTTTGTATCATCCTCTCTGCGGCAGAGAGGAAAAAGTATATACTGAGGTCGGAAGAAGTAGTTCTTCTAGCTGTACGTTTGTATGAAGAATCAAGCTTCTGAAAACCACCCTGAAACGACTAATATATATATATATATATATATATATATATAATCACCTAAACATTGGTGAGAGTTGAACTTAGTACCTATAAAATTGTCTTCAACGAGCGGGTCCTATACTGCTAAAAGTTAACTAGTCATATCGGTTATTCCATATGATACACACATAATCACACACAGGTATATTCTTGGTAGTAGATTTAAAATAATCTGGCTGATGAGGAATACCATACTTAAGATTATTAGTAATAATTTGTATACATTTTATAATTTTCAAGTTTTATAGACCGTAAACCTAATTACACATTTATAATTTTCAAATCATATTTTCCATTTGTCATTAATTAAATATCTACAATACAAGAATCACGAAGAAAGGAACATAAAGGAAGGGGTTTCCCTCTTTTTCTCCCCGCAGTAAGTAAAATCAAACAGGCTATTATAACTTCGTCATCTCCACAGAATTCATTAATTTTAGTTATTAAAAGAAAACATAAGTCTTTTCCAATGAAAATAAATTGGGACCCCTTTATTTTTCAGTTTATGAAAAAATATTCTATTTAATATCAATCAGACTTAGTTTCTCAAAAAGGTTTTCGGTCAGCTCCTTAGTATATGTCTTAACTAACTAATATTTAACTATCTGTAACTGTTAATCTGGTTAAAATATCTCTGAAAACACGTAACTGTCCGAGTCAATACGGTTATCACTGTTGAACTCTGACCGGTCCACTATCGTGCCATCACATTTCAATTGGTCTGCATCCGGTGTTTTTTTTTTTTTTTTGTTTTTTTTTTTTTGGAGGGGGGTTCTGGTTGAAGCTAGACTTTGAAATGAAGTGATCCATCTCGTGCATGAGTCGTTTTTTTTTTCTTTTTCCAAGTTAAACAGTGACGTTATTCTAGAAAACTTCGATTTCAATATAGGAAAATATTTGCAAAATGTCTTTAATGTGTACTGAACCGAACACCATACCATAGGAGGTACTAGCGAGTCAAATTTGTGATGCTATCCTCAAAAATCAATTGCTAATCAGTACAATCTTCGGCGTGAGAAAATGACATATCCATTACGATTATTTTGCGGATTACCTGATAATTCTTGTTTCCCTACTCTATAAGGGGACTTATCCTGTAACCTTGTTTAGTCGGTAAGGTGTCCCTCACGTTGTATGTATTTGATAGGAATAGCTTGTCAAAGATGCTTCTCTTGGTCTACGACTGGTTTGAATTCACAGATTTACCGCCAAACGAAGATTAAAGGAGCAAAATCTGTCCCATTTTTACCAAGTTATTTGATTAATATATTTTCAAAGGTTTTTAGAACGATGAGAAAGGCCAAAAGCCTTGACCGCAATTTGAACTCGGGTATCTGAGTCCACGTCCACAAACAATAACACCGCAAGCATCCCGACAATATATTCATCCTCCAAAAATAGAATTCATCATTTAAGACAAGGGAAGCAATAAAAATAATTAGTACAACATCTATAATGCATGCTATGACTGATAAAAACAAAAATATGCGACCAGTGGATCAAAATTATCGGAGAATGTGTTACAAAAGACGAGTTTTATTAAATCGTAGGTAAAGCAATACCTTTGATTAAGAAACATGATTTTCTGACGCATATTCAATCAGAATATTCAGACAACGATATAAAAGGAAGGAATTCATAATTCTTTAGAAATTTAAATTCTCTAGTATCTTGAGATATAAATGAACACTCAATCTTAGTAAGAATATCAGACCAAGTGTCAATTGGTCAGAAGAAAAGAAATTGTCATTTGATTTTTAACTCCTAGCGAGGGATGAAATGGAACTAAAAAGGTGAAAGGGTGAAAAACTGAAAATGTAGAGGATCATTAGTGAGACGGTGATACCAATTGAAGTTGGTCCCCTGAGATTGGGAAGAAATAATCCATACTACTACAATTACAACTACCACTAATAATAATAAGTATTAAAATTTATTATAATACGCTGTAGAATAGCAAGGGTAGGCTAAGCCTAGTTAGATGAAGCAACTGATTCAGCAAACTAGCAAAAAGACAAAATAACGGCCTCAACTTGTTGAAGAAGGTGCTCTACCAGGAATTATACAATAAACCGAATATTTACCATAATTACAAAGTGTATATACACAAACCAGAATCTGTTATTGAAAATGAAACGAACATATTTATCTGGGACCTTGAGATAACAACATATCACGCAATCACTGTTAGAAAAAAATGACCTTTTTTTTGATTTTTAAAAAATGTTATATAAATGCGTTTGCCGTGTCATCATACAAGAGAGAGAAAGGGAAAGATACCAAAGAGGGACACATACCTAGATCTTGCTAGAGAGCAGAAAAACGCTTTGCATCATGAAAGTGACAGTGGTACCAATCCTACTTAGGATCATTGGAATGCTTCCCAAGTATCTAGAAAAGAGACTTGAGGAAGAGACAAAACCATACTGAGGAAAGTTTGATTAAATCCTGTCAAGATACTTAGAATGATCCTGGAGATATAAAAAGACTTGCAGTCACTTAGACTCCAGTAAAAAAAAAAAGAAGTTTAAACAGCTGGGCAAAACTTGCAAGGGGTCAAATGATAATAATTGTGAATTTATTTATGTAAAACCATACTAGTAAACCGATTTGAAATAAGGGGTGCATACATGTCTTCGGTTTATATTATTTTAAGCTACACTCGTAGATGGTTCAGTGTTTAACTTCCAATAAACAATTTTTATCGTTTTTGATTTTATCCGTTACTTTTTGCCCAGTTGCAACTTTTTTTCGTTCACTGATCATCCCCTTTTTAGTTTCAGAATAAGGGATCAAGTCATAAAAATAGTGATTACGAGCTACGGTTAGAAGAAGAGACTTCGTTAGTCATCTCTTATTTTCAGTAAAGATCGCAATAATTTTTGTAAGGGTTTATGTTTATCCAGAGAATTGAAATCTACGCAGAAAGAGAGACGCATGTTTGACTTCACTTTCCTATGCATCATTATACTAATAGTAACGGCAGATTGGCATAGCCAGAAATGAGGCAAGACTCTGAGATGTTTTATTCGTATTTTGTTCCCTGCTCGTTGCTATGAAGTGAAAGAAAGTTGAGCAAACCAGAATACGGATGAGTGACCAGCTTTATTGCTCTTTTCGTTTTCGGACGATTTGCTTCTTCCAATCAGTGAACATTTATCAAAATGTATAATATTACTAGCAAAGCTTCTGTCATAGATAACGGTATTATTTTCATATGGATCAACATATCGGTTTATCTGTTTGAAATGATGGAATCAGCTTCATTGGCTAGTTAAGATTGCAGGAGCATGGGTCGACAAAATTTCACTGAAATTACTCGATAAGACGAAAGATAAAAAGAAGGAAATCATCAAAACGAAACTATTCGGAATAAGCTGCAAAGAAAAAGAAATGATGAATAAATACAAAGTAATCCAAAAGTCTGTTGTTTTGACAGAGAAAATAGATGCCAAGACTGGGAGAAAATATATATATATATATATATATATATATATATATATATATATATATATATATATAATTATAAAATCTAATAGAAGCAGGGTTTGTGCGGAAACCTTTGAATACATATTTTCTTAGTTAAATAATTAAAACCATGTGAATATTAGTTTGTTAATTTACATTGTCAAATTCCAAATTAAGTATTTATCTATATGCTGACATTCTGATAACAGGTCCGATCCTTTATTCAACATATTTCTATGATTCGAACAGATTATTCATTTCCTCCAAGCATGTAAATCTATCGCTCACTCTTTCTGTGCAGGTATTATATATATATATATATATATATATATATATATATATATATATATATATATATATATATTTCTTACGTATAAAGGTGATAATACGTTGTAATTACTGAAATACTTTAAGATTTGAGGCTTAATGATATGTTACCTATCTGAAGACATATTCACAGTTTACTATAACGAATAAATCTCACATGAGAACACTTGTTGGACTGACAAATATATATATATATATATATATATATAGGTTATTCTGTATCTCTTGAGTCTCCACAATTCTCTGTAGGAAAATATTTTTCGTCTGCTTATCGTGGTCGCATGGAAAACTTCGACTAACAAGATTTATTTTTTGGCTTTCAAACTAATCTTCTCAGAAAATAATTAAGCACTTTTTAATCCACTTACGCAAAATTTGTTGTCATAAATACAGGAGGTGTTCATTTGAATACAAGATCCTTCAAAAACACGGTGAAAATTTGCTTACCAAGTCGAACTGACTGCTATAAACCTTATAGTTCTCTCATCATGAAGCTATGAAATTCGTGAATCGATAGTTCCATTGTTTAAAACAAACAATGACACTATTTTTTTCTGTAAAGGCATTACATAAACTTTTGCTGGAATGTCCATGAATCGTGACCCTTTCTAGCTATTTTTTCAATTTCAGAAATAGCCTCAAATCAGTGACCTGAAATTTAGATGATCCACCTTTGTGAAAAAAAAATTGTCAGGCACTTTATATCATCCAACAGATAATGTGCATGAACCTTGTCATTTCGGAGAGTACGCTTGTTAGGCCAAACATCGGTTATTTTCCTCCAAATAGATTCCCCTAACGCTTTTACGATCTTCAAATAAACATGATTGAAAGGTTGATTTTTATCTATAAAATAGTGGTAGCTTATGATTATAGAAACAAACGGAAGTATTATAATCTTAAAGTAAAAAATTTCGTTTGAGATCAATAATTTTTCTCTAGGCCCCGGTGTTCATTTTTCCGGTTCGTGTTGAAAAATGTCTTTATTATCGGCTACAATCCCTGTATTTTTAGAAGATTAATTCATGTAATAAACAACTTTTAATATAAATAACTTTCAATTGAATTTATTTGACCGATATCGGGGAACCTAGCGCGACCTGAGAGTAAGGCAATGAAGGGGTACTCTAAACTGCACTGAGCTCTAGCATTATCAGATGCAGCTTATTAATATGCAGAGAAGATCCTCCAGCAGGAGATGCAATCAGCATATTCTAAGCCACGCCGATAATAATTTGAATTAATTTTTTAAAGTTTCAGAATACTCAAGACAATAGAATTGCAATTTTTAAAAAAATCTGATAAGAAAATAATCTAAACATCTCTAAGCCGTCAAGGAAATCATGAAGTTCTATATACGCGATGCTTTCACTCATTCCGGTTTTTTTCGTGTTGACTTCAACACATAGAATATGTAATCTTGAGTGAAAAGTGTTTGTTCAAAGTCATCATTTAGTAATGATGTACTGTACATAGGAGGTTCTTTAAAAAAAAATTGAATGTTTTTTTCTGACTTGATAGGAAAATATAATAATTAATGATTCAAATGAATAGCTTCATAAAAAAGTAGTGTAAACATTATATATATACTCACACGCAAACTTTTATTTTTAAAAAATTATCATTGCTAACTTTAAATTATCTTCTTCAAAAAATGAATTCTGCATCATATAAACCAATAATGATTTATATATCTTACGATCAGCTGATCAACAGCATTATCTTAATAACTGATAAAAACTCCATGTATTGTGGGAAACTGTACTATTTCTATATGGAATGACGTATCTAACAATGTTTTTTTCTGTAGAAAGTTAATGAACTTTATATTTTTGGTTTTTATGTTAAAAATGTTATTTAATCTCTCTCTCAGTGTGTGTAACGTGACATGGTAGATCCAAGTTATAAAGTGAACGGTAGGCTAATTTCTGGGGAAGGATAGAGAGAAGACCAAGTAATGATAAGGAAAACAGTCTATTCAACAGCCAACTGACCTCTAAAGATTCAGGTTAGTGCACTCGTTGTAGGTCAGCCAGTCACGAGTTAATGACTTCAGTAATTTAAAATGACTTGAAAAAATGTTTCCCAAATCTTCTGCGCAAGTGTGGACCCACTGGAAATAGATATGTTTTTTCTGTTGAAACCAGATGGAAATAAGTAGACGACTCGGGTTTGAAAGTGATAAAGGCGAGAGTGGAACACCAGCCATAATGATGTAAGGACAAACGAAAATTACAGCTCTTGTTTGGGGGTGAGCTACGAAAAGGGGACCTTACACCAGACGCGCAGCTCTAGAGACGAGACTATCGGTCAAGTAAGGTAGAACTACAGCAAAAAGGAAGGAAACAAAATTCAAGATCTGTCCCAGCTATCTCTCACCTCATGAGATGTTGTTTCTCTTTGTCCAGCTAGCGTACGCAACTCGGTTTTCATACAGTGTTTTTTTCTCTCGACGAATACTTAAGTGTAGTAGCGAACAAAGTTTGGTGTTAGTGAACTAAGACAGGATTTTGTGTGTTCGTCACCTTTTCCCTCGGCAAGGTTACAACAGTGTCCGATTACCTCATAAGACGTAGCAATACATGTATAAACCTATTTGACCTGTAGTGGCGCATCTCTCTCTCTCTCTCTCTCTCTCTCTATATATATATATATATATATATATATATATATATATATAGACCCTCCATGAGTTGAGCACTAGGAGCAGGGAATTTGCCTGCTGCCACATACGCTGAAGTACAATTGCTCATCTCATGAATTGAGCACTTCGGTATCCAATTGCGAATATGTAAAAAAAATATACGTACACAATCATTCTCTTACGCTGAAGTGACGATAGGTTGTGGTAAGTTATCTGACTGACGTAAAGTCAACGAGTTTTGGATCTCGTCTTGAAGCATTTCGAGGATTTTGCCACACTGAAGTGTTGTGATATAACGAAACAGTCTCTCTGATGATATCAATACACACACACACATACATATATATATATATATATATATATGAGAGAGAGAGAGAGTTATCAAGTTTTTTAAAATATCACAGGAATTCCCTTTATTATTTTCTTATGTTTTTTTCTTTAGCTTTCTTGCTAGTTTCTTTCTATCAGGGTCTACATAATTATTAAACATTATTATACCAGTGCCGGTGTTGAATGCAGTTTTATTTGTTTGTATAGCTATAATTGAAAGTTCTTGAGGGCAGAATCTAGGGTAACATTTCTATTGACTTTAACCAAAAATAAAAAAAGAGCAAGAAAGTTGTACCCTAACGGCACCAAAAAGACAGTTGTACCGCCACGACCCCGTTGTGACCCCACCGAGGTAAAATATGACGAACACAATAAATTCTGTTTAACTACGCAAAAGTTAGAAAGAAAGAGAGTATAGAAAGTGAGACGACCACGTTAGGTAGCAATAAGAAGTAACATTCTGGTGGGAAAAAAGCAAGCGGATACAGACCTTGACTTTTTTCCTTGTTCTAACAGGCTTGTCGTCTTGGTTACATAAGCTAAGCCCTACTTTGGAGCACACTCACAAAATTGGGATTCGTAAACCTTAATCTCTGGTGTTTTACAGTATGTCCTTACTTCATCACATCTTGTCGTCACTAGCCAAAATAACGAGTAATCTCCTCTCTTCCGCCTGTTGTCGGCGGCAGAAATACCTGCGTCCGCTCGCTCTACTCATACGTACACGATTCTTGAACCCCAAGTTTTCACTAGACATTTTTATTTGCCACATGTGCTTTGGCGTGGTTAATCGGAGAATGTCTACATTATTTATTTTCAATTTTCTATGAGCCGTTCAATTACGTTACAAAGATAGGGGGAAAATATTCCCTGATCTTTAATCAAACTTCTCAAAACAATTACTTTCTCCCAAAATGTACACTATTTTCTCCCTATATATGTATATATATATATATAGTAAGAATAAGGACTGACCTTTGACTTGACTTAACGAAAACCTATGACTAATTCTCTTTAAAATAGAAGCTCTTACAATTTGTTTACTCATGGCCGGCCAGAAAAGGTTATGAGTACCAAGTGAACACAAACTAACAGAATTGGAACTCACCTCACCCATTCCTTTCACCGTGATGACATTACTTAGACCATTAACCAGCCTGCTACTATGTTAATTGCATTAAAAAAAGTATTATCTCGACATGCTGTGTAACTCTTAGCTAATTAGTCTTTTAACGTAATAAATCAATTCTACTGTTTGAAAAATCAATATAATCTGAATCAAAGTTAATGTTACCCAAAATTTAGTCAAAAAGTTACTTCGTCTTTGACTCAGCTGTTAAGAAATAAGTAACATATTTTAATGGTTCAAAATGCCAAATAAGTTAGTGTATTTGACGACATATAAGATGCAACCCAATTTCATCTGGTCAAATCAAGCAAAAAACAAAGTACTAATATTAAACCTGATGAAATTAATGAATATCATCAATAATAACACTTTTAATCTGCATAATAGCCTTTTAAATAATGATAATCGGTATATGAAAATTACTTTAATGTCTTAGCTATTAGGAGTCACAGGTAGCTAATTTTAGCTGACTATCGCAAATTTTAAAGCAACATATGGCATATAAGACGCAGAGGAATTTTAAAAGTTCTTGGGAGCAGAATCTAGGGTAAGTAAAAAAAGGAAAGTGAGCCTTTTATGCCACCAAATGTGGTATTATCCTAAGCGAAATGTCCACAGCTATTTGCTCATATATCTCATAAAGTGACCAAATGAATAGGTGATCTCTATGAATAAACCACTCATAATATGCTGACTTTCTTCCTTGCATAAAGTAAAACCCCCTCTCCTAAAAAGAGCTGCCTGAGGTAGAACATTACTCTTCATCTCATGATGTATCCGAAGTTCTTTGAATCTGAAGAACGTGGAAAACTCTATTAATCCCAAGTCTGCTCTGACAAGGTAGTACATGTTAGGATCAAATCTATGAGTTGGATAGATCTGTTTAAAAAGGTCACATAACTGTATATCATTTTTATTCAAAATAGTTATTTAATCTATACTTTATTATCAAGTTACTTCAAACCGTATATGCAAAAATTGACTATTATTTGGTAGAACTGGCAACTTGGGGCTATATAATTATTATTATTGGATTCGAATACTTGAAACCATACAAATATGTGAAAAATATTTGATTCAGTGAGGGATATTTTATATCATATAATTCTTCGCAAAATATTTCTAAGTAACAACAAAAAAATATCAATAAAATGACCAATGGATGACATTTCCAAATTTCTACGAATAGAATAAACCTAGATAGGTTGATTTTTATGGTATGTCAACTTATCATAATTTTGTGTTGTTATTTCATAAATGGGATTTTTTAAAGTGACCTTCTATTGAATAGGAATAATAGATATCTATGACCCATAGATGACACCCTGACAACTACTACTACTACTACCACAGTGGAACAGGCAACAAGAACAATAAAGTTGTGGTCCATATCTTTAGTCTCACCATCATATGCAATTATTGGCATACCCAGGTCACCTCTTAGTTGGGTGAGATTTACTCATCTGTATAGAATGTTATCAACGTATTTCAAGTCTCACTGACAGAGTTCGGTCTAAAACGGTTATTGATCCCTGCAAATCAGTTTATTCTGTATAGATGCTCTAGATTTCTGTCCCTAAATAAACTTGAGGTTATTAGAAATTCATTAAGATAATTGATATTTAAAAACACTGCCTTGAATACATCTCACAGGCAATTAAGATCATTATATTTTATATTTCTCTCTACTTATGTGTTTACTAAAACAACTATGTTCACATGGAGACTTGAGGGACAAACTAGCTAAAAACCTATTTTAGAAAATTGTTTTGATACGAGAAGATATATTTTCTTTTTTGACTTGATGAAAACTTACTGATCACGCAATTGTGTGTTATTGAAATCAGAGGCTCCAAAAATTGGCAGGGTTCCAGACATAGCTCAAGTAATAATGCGTTTTTATAATTACTACATTCAGCTTATTTTTATGTTTACACTAATGAATGTAGCATAATACACTTCTCCAACAATCAATATATCACTCTACAAATCAAATAAGAAATAAGGTACAAATTGAACATATAATTACATATATGAAAATAAAACTATTCTTCGAAATACTCCCAGAAAAGAGGTAAGTGGGCGATTAGGCAGATGTCAAATTGGTCTCTTTCTATCGATATATAATATGATTATTCGAAAAATAGAAGTGAAACAAAGATGGCGCATGAACATACTTCTCAAAATATTGCAAAAAACCAATGAACCAAAAATGTGAATTTTCACTCTTCCGTTGGCCTAATGAGTAGAGTATTCACCAATGGTCCGGGAGCCCGATGTTCAATCCCAGGTCGAGTCATACCAAAGACTCAAAAATGGTATTTGACGCCGCCTTGCTTAACACTGAGCATAAGATACATATCAAGGGTAAATTGGAGCAATCCAGGTAAAGAAGCAGCACCCTCTCCCACACCTCAGTGTAGTAGCTATCGAAAAGGGAGCTTTCGGGTCACCCTCGACTAAGGTTTCCAACTTTACTTACTTTGAATGATTTTGGTTCACTTAGGAAAAAAGTTAAATTTTGTTTATTCAAATTTGAAATTTACCTTGAAGTCTAAGATTAGTGTCCAGCAATGACGGTGAGCTTTTGAATACGCTAATCGCATCCCTTGCAGAGGAGTATGACAACTCCTCAAGAAAGAGATATCCTTGTTATGAGACAAAAGTACATCAAAGTGATAGTTCACCGTTCCAGAGTTTTGGATAATATGAGGTGTGTGGATAACACCTTCAGTAATATTACTACCAGTTCCACTGTCTTATCTATGGATGAAGTATATCTGCATAATATATTAGTATTGGATGGGAATACTTGAACTCATATCACAACTGCAAAATAATGATTGTTGAGGAATAAAAAGGCAATTTAAACATAAAATAACATTGGAAATCTAGTTACGATAGTAATTAAAATTTTAGAAATCAAGCATATTTTGATTTTAATCGATTGATATTCAGTTAAACAAACCAACAAACAAAACCCAACAATAATTTTGGATTTAACATCTAAAATGGCTTTTAAAAAAATTAATGATCGTATATTATTTTTGGCAGATGAGCAAATTATAAAAAAAAATAGTGTTAACATCAAATTTCGAACTCTCTAAGTCTACTGGGTTGCGTGTTCGCCAATGGCCTAGGAGACTAAGGTTCAATCAAAGGTCTAGTAAAACCAAAGACTCAAAATATGATACTTGATGCAGCCTTGCTTAACACCCATCATAATAAGTTACGGATCAAAGGTCAAGTGGAGGAATCTAGTGAGAGGAGTAGCACCTTGCACTTCGGAGTAGTAGCTATTGAATTGGGAACCTTCGGCTCATCCTCGATTACGATCGCCAACTTTTTACTTACTGAACATTATCTACAAGACCAGCTAGCTAAAATATGCACCATAAGAAAGCATACTGAGGAACTAACAATAAAAATGTCTGAAACGTTACCAGTTAGAATATCAAGACTTTGTAAAATAATCGAATGTAAATGCTTACTTCCTCTAAAGTTGGTACTAGTATGTAGATGTGTCGAAAAAATCTTTGTTTAGCTGACTGCATATACTGATATGTTTGCCAAGAGTTTGTGCAACGTTAATGAATCATGAAGATGGGTCAGGATGAAAGAGATAATAAAAGCTTCGACTCCCATTGCTCATCAGTTTTGCTGTACACCAAAAAGGTAGGGAACTGGCTCAATTAATATTGACATTTCCCTCTTTAGCCCGCGGAAATCTGGCCTAAGATCAACGAAACCCCAGGCAGGTGATTAGCTTTGACTTTTTATCAATGCAGTACCAAGCCAAATCCCCTTTCCCTCAAAGAAATAAAAGGAGAAAAATACGCACAAAGAAACTAGTGATTTTATGTAAGTGTGTAGACTTTACGACCTCTGTCTTTCAACCACCTCTTTTCTTCTGTCTGTCTGTCTCTCTCTCTTTCTCTCTCTCTCTCTCTCTATATATATATATATAAAGTGATGCTTTTGGTGAAATGTTTACCGAAATGAGAATTTCTAAAATATTTATTAAATGCACTTCAAATCTAAAACATAAAATTTCTAGTGATCCTTTTTTTGATATTATATGTTTGCAGTTTTATATTTTCTCTGCAATAATATAAACGAGTACGGTTTATTTCATATGTTCCAATTTGCTTTAAACTTTCTCTCTCTCTCTCTCTCTCTCTCTATATATATATATATATATATATATATATATATATATATATATCAACTGAAATAAAGGAATGAGTACCTCTAGTTGTACATTCAAACAAAACAACAATAGTACCTTGTACGATGGCGCATATCATGATACAGGTTTTACAGTGACTCGGCTTTTAAAGACGTGGTCTGATAACTTTTCATTATCAGTATAAATAAAGATTGGTTGTTTGGCATATCAACCTTTGTTGGTTATTTAATATCAAATCGATTTTTATACAAATAATCAGTTTCATTTCAAACAATTTAGTTGAGTATGAGTTTACTTGTCTAAAACATTTCAATTAAAAGCTATTCAGTTTAGTCAAACAGTTCTAATTCAAACAATTCAGTTTAGTTTAAGTCTAGTTTTTGTCCACACACAGTTAAATGTCACAAAAGTTCTATTTCAATCAGTTCAGTTTAGTGTAAACACACAGCTAAATGTCAAACAGTTTTATTTCAAGTAATTCAGTTTGGCATTAGCACGCAGTTTAGTTCTATTTGACCCCCTGATAGAGCCCTATCAGGTGCTACCGACCTGGACAAGAGTGAACCTGGCAGCGATGGATATCAATGAAGAATTTTTCCTTGTGTTTGTGAAATAACAGTTCTGGTAGCAACATTCAAAAGTACTTAACCAGTTGATGAAAAATAATATGGCCGTGTTCTTTACGAACGTTTAATAGGTTTCAAATAAGTATTCCTATTTCTCATTCATCACATGCAAAAAGTATATCTTAAAGAAACGGTTAATATTAATAATCTGTACACATTTATATTGTTTTCCGCATGTCTTCTCTTTTTGGATTATATTATGCAGAAATCAGTTGAACATTTGAAGTTTTTTTTTTTTGTTAATGCAATATTAACCTTCACGTGTTATTTAATACAAAATACATTCTTGTAAAAGGACAATAATGGCACTATTTAACCCATTGCAGAAATAATATAGAGATTCATATCTTCCCAATGGTATTAGTCTGAAAGTGAACATGATAGGGAGTGTGATACTATACTTGTACGACACCAAAATTGGTATTATCGCTTGGTTCGGCACCAAATATAAACCTATATTCTGTGTATTGTTACAATTAACAAATATACTGCGTGGGACTAAATTTGATAGTATCTTTTGAAGCACGGTTCCATTAGTAAACAATGCTTAGGTACGGTACTAAATGTAACGATATCTTGACACGGCATTGCTGTAACAATATTGAGGTCACCAATCACTGATTACAACTCTGATACCAGCGCTAAATATAATAAAGATTTGCACGACAACATTTGTAGTACCAAACTTAATAATAATACTTGGTCTTATACTGGTAACTGCGCCAAATGCAGTATTATAGATGTTACGGTTCTTTTACTTTGATCTTATCCTGGTAACGGAGCCAAATACGTTTCCAGATTGTTTGTTTATCAGTCTTCTCCGTGCCTACGCAGTGTTTGAAAGATCCGCTGAAAGGGAATGACACAATTCATCCGGAACTTCTTTTGACGGTTGGGGTGATTCGTTGGAAGAAAGTTGCCAGGTTGTTGGCAACTCAAAGACAAGAAAAACTCTACGTCAACAATTATCAATCATTTATTGGAACGTATTGATGTAACAGTAATATGTCTAATATTTTTATAGAAAATTGTCGCTTCATTTTCCGGATATACTGTTCGATGTTCAGACTGCATAAAGTGATAAAATCTCTAAGGCTCTATGAATAGAGTCACCCTCATCTGACGGTTGTTTCTGAACACCAATTTCTGAAAACTGACAACTTTTTCAAAATTAACTATTTCTTATTTATCTACATTTAGGGTGTCGCTAGTGTGATGTCATCTCACTAAGTTATTGCGTCATATCACACACGTCCCCAAATTCCATTTTCAATCATACTTGTAAAAAGATCTGGATCCATTTTGTTTATATTTTATCTATGTTGAATTGAGTGATTACATCTCCTGTTTTGTGCATTCGCTTGAATTTTTTTATTTGGCTTACAATTCCGCTCAAAGATTTTTACTAACTTACCAGCTAACTGAAAAACTCGCGGCCAAACAAAAGCAGATGATAAAATAATTAATGAAGTCAATCATCACCGCAACAGGGTTATTAGAGAATTGAGTTCAAACTTGCTTACTTCGATGTCGTGGTTCAGTAAATTAGCCACTACTGTGCAGCGACTGCCCCCGTAACAATTAGTCCCTAATTACATATAGTTTAAAATATATAACTCTCAAAATGTCATTCTTGGTTTAATTACACTGGTTTGCAAAGAAATTGAAGCAAGCACAAAAATTTCCGTTTTTACCTAATTTGAGGGTGCTGAATTCAAATTGAAATCCGTTTTTACACATCACCGAGTTTTTTAGATATGCATTGTATGCATTTTGTGCATATACGGTAGATAAAGACGTATATGAATTCAGGGTTAATTCTAATATAGTGAGACTTATGGCTTACAATCAGTGCAAAATAACTAAAAAATAAGTGATAGCATTACATTTTATATATATATATATATATATATATATAATCAAGACGGATTTTGACAGTTAAGGCAGCAGGTCTCAATCCATACTCTGGCAGTCATTGGAAGAGGTTTCTCGCCAGCGGCGCAGGAGGTTGGTGTCCCTCAATTATCGTGTTACACATCTTTTGGGTTACTAAATATTAGTATTACATTTTCAAATGCTCATTTAGTTTTCAACTTTGCTTTCAACTTTGCAGTCCCGGTGGTTTGAAGAGAGCCGCGAAACCACGCAGATGATTGTTATTTTTGTTTAACTAATATAACCTGTTTAAATGCATCTTAAATAAATGAAAAAGATCAAATATCCCAACCTTCGATCTGCTATGAGAGCAGTTCCCCATTCAGATGGTCTTCCTGTACCCACACCTCCAGTAAATAAGGATCTTCTTTCTTCATCAGATGAAGAAATGCCTTCAAGGGAGGATTCTGCCGAGTCAATATCTTTGGAAGATATTGAGTCTACATAATCAGGAACAAGTGGCAATGAGCCACACTGGATCATGCAAGAAGACCTGAAGGATCTTGCTCGTGATTTGTATCTATCAAAAGAGCAGTCAGAGCTCTTGGCTCCTCGGCTTAAATAGTGGAAGCTAGTCCAGGAAGATGTAAGGATCACCAGTTTTAGGAATCGAAACAAATAAGGTCATTGGTCTTCTTATGGGTATGCAAGCGGGCTTCACAAAGTACTGTTGTTTTCCCTGTCTCTGGGATAGGCGAGCTGTATCCCAGCATTACAAGCAGAAAAATTGGGGGTCTAGAAGCACTTTTGTTCCTGGCGAACACAACCTCAAGGAGAATCCTCTAGTGGACATGAATAAGGTGCTTCTTCCTCCTCTTCACATCAAGCTTGGTTTCGTGAAGGCGTTGCACAAAAATGGTGCTGCCTTCCAACATTTGTCTACTGTGGCCCGAGGTCTTTGTGCTGCTAAGTTCAAAGAGGGCATCTTTGTCGGACCTCAGATCCGAGAAGTGCTGAAGGATACTGATTTTGAGGAGCTTCTTAACTTAAAGGAACTGAGGGCATGGGAAGCATTCAAGTCAGTCTGTAGTTGGGTCCTTGGTAACACACGCGTACCAGATTACCAAGCCTGTATTGAGAAGTTGCTAAAGTCTTACGAGGATATGGAGAGCCGAATGCCACTCAAGATTCATTTTCTCCATTCTCACCTTAACTTCTTCCCGCCAAACCTTGGAGCAGTGAGTGATGAGCAAGGGGAAAGATTCCACCAAGACATTACAAAGATGGAGAGCAACTATCAAGGCAAATGGAACCCCGGTATGATGGGAGACTTCTGCTGGATGCTCTTGTGTGACATTCCGGAGGCAAAATACACCGGATCTTCTAAGAAAATACACTTTTGACTGTCTGTGGTACTATGAATTGTGTAATTGTGTCATCCAAGTATATTGATTCAATCAGTGATCTTTATCTATCCTGTTTTATCTGTTATAAGCTGCTGTAACTCTTGCTCTGTTTATACTAAAATAAGACTATTTAAAAGCCAGAAAACTAGAGGTGATAGAGCAAAACTATTTATAAATTTGAATTCAGCACACCTAAATTAACAAAAAAACACCTATTCCCATCCTTGCCTTAGACCAAAAATGTATTTTTGTAAACCAGTGTTTTCATTATTCGAAGAACCATTGTATTATTTTAATTCAATTAATTAAAATAATTTAATTGATTTAATTAAAAATATTTCTTGAACGGATCTATTTGACACATAAGTAGGATACTAACCATGGTAATGAAAACGAAAGGATTGTAGAAATGGAACCTAATATTCGGATGCTGCTTTCTTTCATACTCTGGAAATGCAAAATCATAAAGCAGAATTTAATCAATCATTTTTTTATGAATGTTGTTCTAAAGCATGTATTTCAGAATTTCTTTCATGAACGTCATCTTAATGATTTCCTCCAAAGAAGAAACTATATGATAAATATTAGTATGGTTTATGCTTTGTATCAGAATTCAAGGCAGTCTTGTTATTTTTTAATAGAATATAACTGAAGTACGGATAGAAACTGAAACACAATTTTATAAACTAAATAATTTTGAATTCTTCGTCAACTATTTGTTTTACACTCATATTCGCTTGCGGGCAAAGATTTTGCTAATGACAAACTTTTCGAATGTTTCCTCGGTTTAATCAGAATGTGTCGGTGAGAGAAATGTTTCATATGCAAAATTTATGAATTTAATGGATGTGTAAGAGCCGCTTCCAGCCAAATATTTTCAGATAAAATGTAAATGTAATGTATAGCTATAAGCACTACGACACACAGGAACAAATATTTTTTTTTTTTTTTTTTTTTTACTTCTTGATATAATAATGTCTATTATAATTTATCTTCACACCCAAAAATATTTGCCTGACACATCTTGCAGTCAAGTGACAGTGCATCTATTTATCTTCTTTGTAATATTCTTGATGCTATAGTCTAAAAGAATAATTTTCTTTTCTGAAATGAATACATATTCGTCGTCCTTTTCAAAAGTCTGCAATGTCCATCATCTAAAATGTTTAATTACTTCCCCTGAGTTATTCATGCCTTCTTAACACTACGATTTATCATTCATCTTTAATGTGCATTTATGGACTTCTGTCAAAAAGCAGTATGTCATACAAGATCAATTTTTTAAGTAGAGTTTTCAAACGTTTGAATTCTAAGTTTTCCTTCTCCTATTCTAGTTGTTATACCATGGTTAAAGAGCCTAGTCTGCTCTACTATTTATCAATTGTAGGAAGAAATATAAGAAGCAAACAACTTTGTGGAGGATTTTAAATGGAGTTACCTTGCCCATTTCCCCAGACTATAACCATTAAGAATGATCGCCTCCATAATTATCATCTATAGAGCGAAAAATGTTTCTTAAATACTTCCGCTCAAGCAGAATCCTGACTGTAGAGCAAAGAGCAAGCTGCTGGAGGCATTGACCTCCATATGGACGCATATGAAACAGTATCCATGTCTTTTAAACAGAAAGAGCAATTATATTCACCCTCAATTGCAAGCCTCTAAAATAAATAGACCGGTTCAAATACCATATCAGCACGATCTCATCAACTGAAAGTGATGCCAATATATAACTAGTGAAGGCGGGGAAAGCTACTGACAGGTTACCGATCATATGGATATCTGATCTATCCGATAAAATTAAACAGGGTTTCTTCAACGCTGTAGCTATGATAATAAAGCTATACTGATGCACCACATGTGCACTAACAAAACACTTAGAGAAAAAGCAAAATGAAAATTACACAAGAACTCTGTGTACTGCCTTGAACAAATTTTGGATGCAACAAGCTATAACACAGCTGCTGTACAGCCATTTACCTCCCTTCTCATAAACAATCCCAGGAAGACGAACAAGACATTCTGGGTACTGTTGGTGAAGCATAGAATAACTCATACGCAATCTTCTATTATGAACACCCGCATATGGACATGGCTGTATTGACCAACCAGAAAATACTTAAGTTCTGAGTGGACAAAAGATGCAGTTTAAAGAACCTCACAGGTACAATGGTTAATAGGGATAGATGATGAGAATCAGGGCACTCCGTGCCGTCAACGTGAATTAGTAATGGAAATACAATGGCTGGAATAATCACATTTTTAAGAATGCGTCTTTTCTCAAATACCGTCGTTTTTTATTTATTTATTTATTTTAGATGTATATCAAATAATCTGAAGTTATTGTTTTGCCTTTGGGTTTGACAAATGTGTACATTGTACGTTTATATAGACATTTCTGTGGAGTTTATTAAGATTAATTTTATTTGAACGGCAAATCAACTTCTGAAGGGATATTTTTATACTTTTGGGTGTAGGAGATTTCTTTCATTGTACGATTACATTAACATTTTGTATTAAACATTAAATATTTGTACACTCCTTTCAAAAAATGAGAAAACATTTTAAACAGATCAATAGAGAGGAAAGTAATGGGAAAGGAGGGGTATTCAACACCCGCCTTACCGAGAGAACTTGAGGATCACTATCAAATTCATCTTGTTGTCACACATAAATTCGAAGGTCTTTCTACTCTACTGAGGTAGTCTGCCTATTCTAGACTCACCAATGGGTTGAAGTTTCTTAAGATTACTATTATTTTTTTGCACATAGTGATAGCTTGAATATTCCTATTTAATACTAATTCTAATAATAGTATTAATGTCCTATTGAGTTGAAACTGAGAGACTACTCAGTGCACCAAGTAATTATGACAATTAAGAGGAACGCCACACCCACCAGAACTCGGGATTAAATGCAGTTTAGAGTTATATCCAGGAACCCTCCCTATTGTTTGTGAGACTTGCCCATCTGAAAGAGATAGTAAACGTATTCTAAGCCAAAAAAACAGTGGGGAAACATTGCTATTAGTAAGGGAAATGTCAACAGAAAATGTATCAGTTGATAATAACACAATTATTTATGGAGATAATTATTTGGTTTCTTTATACACACACACACACACACACACACACACACACACACACACACACACACACACACACACAAATATATATATATACATATATATATGTTTTAGATTTATATATTTAATGTCATAGGATAAAATATAAAAATCTAATATATATGTATATATAATTATATAATAGCTCTATCCTAGATATTGAGCTCTTTTCATACTATATTGCACTTAGTTTGTCATAAACTCAAAAAGGGATTTAGTCACAAACAACACTATTATAATATATACATATATAACATTGGGTGTGATTGTGTATATATATATATATATATATATATATAGGATCATTAAATAAGTTTCCAAACTTTTTTCGTATTGGCACTTTTATTGATAGTATACACATGAACTCTAGTCCCCTTCGAAGTAAGCTTCTCCGGCTGCGATGCATTTGTACCGTTCCAACAACTTCTGGAAGGCCCCGTGGAAGTCCTCTTGTGTGAGCGTGTCAATGATCTTCGTCATAGCCTCTTTCATCTCCTCAATTGCCTCATAACATCTGACTCTTTCTCGGTCCAGAGCTTTTATGGACGACATCACCATTCTCATCCCGTCCGAAATTGCTGCCGATGGTTTACTACAAAGGTATTATAACCTTTTCACATGGGCGTGAATGAAGGCTTAAGCCAAAGAAACGTCGAAGCCTATCATTAGTAGGAGGATCTGTTAGGGAGATCCACTTCAAAATTGGGAGTAATAAGATCCCAACAGTCTGGGAGAAGCCGGTAAAGAGCCTCGGACGTCTCTATTCAATCCCACTGACTGATCGTCATAGGGGTACAGATGTTCAGAAAGTAGCCTTGAAGGGGCTTAAATCAATTGACAAAACTTGTCTGTCCGAAAAGATGAAGGGTTGGTGTTACCAACATGGTCTGCTACCCCGTCTTTTGCTGCCCTTACTGATATACAAGATTGCGATATCTCGTATTGAACGGATTCAACAGTATAACAAAAAATACATGCGTAAGTAGCTAGGAGTTCCTTGTTTTTCGAAAGTGGGTTTATATACCATTCTGGAAACCTACTGCCCCCAATATCTTCACTGTCAGAAGAATTAAAAATTGGGAAAGTACACCTTCACATGATGAAGGACTCGGCTGCGGAGATCATTCGGAAGGCGTATCCAGAAATAAAATCAGGTACGAAGTGATCGGCCATTAAGGCAGCCCAGGAGGCGGTATGCAGCCTTCAAATCAAAGACATCATAGGCGTCACTTAAACCAATCGACCTGGGCTGGGTAGCACGAGCAACAAGGTATTCTCCCAAATGGGCCCAAAGGGAAAATGAAATATGGTAAGCGAAGAAATCAGAATGTTTGAAGAAGAGCAAAGAACAGCCAGTGCTGTTACTCGGGCCAAACAATGTGCTTGGACAAAATGGAACGTTATCGAACCAATTAAATTATCGTGGAAATCCTTAATTGCAATGGAACCATAGGTGATATCATTCCTTCTCCGATCTACATATGATCACTAAACAAATGCGACCAACCTAAAATTATGGGGACATACCGATTCGGATATGTGCTTGACGTGGAAAAGTGATCGGGGTACCTTACTCCATGTACAATCTGCATGTCCACAACGTTTCAGATTTACACATGGCTACATCACAAGGTATTAGAGGTGATCATAGAATTGTTAAAAGCACAATGTGTGACAGAAAACCAGCAAATTATTACAGCCAAGGAACCCATAATTCAGTTTCACAAGAAAGGTGAATGTCCTGTGAGGAAATTTAAAAAAATCCCAATATGAAGCTTCTGAATGGAGCTAGTGACTGGAAAGTTTCTGCGGATGTAAAGATATCTCTACAATTTCCAGTTCCCATTATTCAAACAGAAAAACGTCCAGACATTGTAGGGTAGTCGGATACAAAGAAGACTGTTCTCGTCATATAATTGACTGTCCCTCGGAAAGAAAACCGGGAGGAGGCACTCGAGCCGAAGAAAAACCGATGTGAAACACTGTGTGTGGACTGGGTGGAAAAAGATTTGATAAGCATTGTGATTCCTATTGACATTGGTTGTTGTGGTTTTCTAGGACACTCAGTCATTTCGTTTCTTTCAAAAATAGGAATCACTGGCCGCAGTTAGAAAGTTGCCTCAAATCCTCTTCAGACCACAGCGCAACAGGCATCAAGTTGGATTTGGTGGAAGGCGAGAAGTTTTATACATGAATGAAATGCACATGGAACCACCATTCCTGTGTTATTACGAAACACCAGAATAATGTTACTGTAAACGCGTAATGAAGTCAACGGCTGAAAGTACCCGGATTTTTCGAAAAAAAACACAAACTACGCACAAAGAAGGAAGATGAACGTCCAATGTAGTCCCTGCTATTGTTTGATCAGCTGCAAACATAATTTTTGCATACATATATATATATATATATATTCATCGATATACATTTTTTAAATATATTTTTTCTTTTTTCTTATATATATATATATATATATATATGCATATTTAACGGTAGAATTTCCATGGAATTCACTGATTTTGATAGAATAATGATCATTTTAAAATGTTCCTTATTAAAACGTAGATTCTAACAAATCCCTATTTGATATCTATTCACACAATGATATGAAAACTGTTATCACCTATATTTAAGTGTTATCATTTTATAATTTTGAATACTGCTATTTTGCTGTCCACCACACTAGTCAATATATAAGCAGACCTTCCCCCATAATTTGAACAAATTTGTACATATGCTTCCTCCGTGTCAACACATTCTTGGAATACCTCACCCTTTAATGGAAAGATTGCTCTTTCTTTGTTCGTATCTTTACTAACAGAACTGATATTACAGAAATCCCTTTCGGGAGATTACAATGTGGTCATGGGTATCAGATGCAGATATTAAAAAGATAATACCATACAAGAACTCTAAATAATGTTTCAATTTTTGGCGCACACCCACACACACACATACACGCCCCCCATATATATATATATATATATATATATATATAATGTCAACAGAATGGTTTGGCTTTGCAAGTGAATATTTTACAGCTGCTAGTGGCTGATTGAATGATGGCTAGGTCGCCATGTGATTTTTTTTCCGTTAATGACTGTAGGGAAAAACTTGGATTCCAGGGGGCACCTGTTTAATGACATGTCGTCGTCTTATCTTCTTTGATTAGGTGCTTGCTTCGGATAGAACTCTTGCCAAGAAGAGATTGTAATGCCATGTCGTCCTGACGTTTATCTCCTTTGTCCGCTGGTCGTTATTTCTACTTCAAGAGATGAAGGTAAATTTCCAAGAAAGCTCTTCCTTAGAGGCATTTTTCTCCGAAAGGAGCTTCTTTGTTAGGCGATAACCTTGTGTCATCGATTCTAGAGACCACAGTTGCATTCATATACAAGTGAATCTCAACAGGCGTAATCGTCAGCAACAACTCTATTTATCCACGATTTGTTCAATCGTCAATACATTTATTGAATATAATGGACCCCACAAAATATATTAGAAAGAATTTTAACATAAACAAAATGGCAGAAAAATATAATAAGTCTGTTAAGTTTAGCTATGTTGTACAACTTTATCACTGCACCACTTGAACTTTGACGAAACGCTTCGAGAAAAAAGGTAGATAGAAATTACATGAGGATCCTGATTGCTTTGTTGAACGAATCCCGGAAGTAGCACTCGAAACAACGGTAATTTAACATTCAGTTATTTTTTATCTTGCAAACCACAAAGTGATAAAAACAACATAAAAAGAACACATCGGCACTGCTGAAGACATAAGGACGTACTTATAAGCAATGTTCTCCAATGCTCACATTTATAAATTCTGTTCGGATACTGAATGATTTATAGTGAACTTACCAACACCAATGGCCAACAGAATGCATGGCGAGAGAGCGCCAGAGGAATCCGTGCATTAATCACTCCATGATGATAATCCGTTTTGATGTATCAAACGATTATCAATTTAATTTCGTTATAGCTATATCATCAGTGGAAAAGCTATTAATTAATACAAAAATGTTGATTAATTGACCAAAACAAAGGTTTTAAACAAATTAATCAGCTCAGTTACTGGGCTTACTCAGACAGGCAGTTCTTCCCACTTCCTAACATAAGAAATGAGTATGGTACCTGGCGCTTAAGGCGCTAGTTAAAAAGGATTTCCTAAGGGAATAGAGTTTTTAATACCACACAAAGTCTAATTTCTATATCAAACTGAATTTGTGTCAACCCAGTGGGTATTAGTTCCATAAATAGACTTCTTTGTAATTGATGTACATATTCCTGGTTGGAAAATTCTGTAAAACTTTTAACGCTGATAAATTGAACACAGCATGTTAGATGAGGTATGCATTTTCAAGTCGAAGCCACTCTATATTCTTTGGAATATTTTATAGCGTGTGATTTTCCGTTATGAAAGAGTAACTTACTTATTCGGTTGATCGGTGAAGCTAACACATTCAGTAAAGATTGGTTTAATGTTCCAAGTGCACATATCTCACGGAACTGACTGTTTCATCACATTTGAATACTTGATGATAGACGACACCTTTCACGTTGCATCAGATACAGTTCATTACCCTCTCAGGGCGTAATATTATTTTTGTATGTTTCACTGAAATTGATTTTAAAGGTATTACTGTTCATTGGTAGCAAAAGTAATTTCTAGTCATTATTTTTCAGTGTTTTCTCTTGAATGACAAACAAGCTTTGATTTTAGCTAAAAATCGGTAAGATTGTTAGATTATGTCCACTTCCCATTTTGATACATTCCCGGATTCGTGGAGATGGGTTATGTTTGCTGCATATTAACTATTGAACTGTTGGGCATTTTCCCATTTTGTCAGCTTAGAACATCTTCCACGAAAGTCATTAAAGAATGATATCAATTAGTGTATATCAAAATTTTGTAAACCGTCACTGTCATTTCATATTTGGAAATTCTATTACTAGAAAGAGCTCAAAAGTTATTTCTGGCTTCTGAAGCTGATTTACCGTTTGTAATCTAAGAAGAGATATTATGAATTAATAGCGTTTCCTAGGTACTAAATCTTTTACTCATATCAATTAAAACCTTTGTATATATATATATATATATATATAGGAAATACAATTTTTATATTTGTTGATACAAATAAAATTTTAAATGAATAATGATAGGAATAGACCTTTAGCCTTATTGAATACAAGAATATTTGTCTGTGTTATATAATGTAATATACAAAACGTTTAAAAACTTGCTTTTAATACACACAGAAAGTGCTTAATAACGACTGCAGGAGCACCTGAGAAATATAAAGACAGCGAATATTTTCACACCCGTCTCTTAGAGTCTTATTATATTTCATTTCCATGAAAATATAGTCATCTGATAAGATTTGTACATCCCAGTTCATATATTTTTTAAAGTACACAACAAAAACAATAATGAGACTACGAGGGAGGACAGACTACACATTAATATTAGGATATATATATATATATATATATATATATATATATATATATAGTCCGTGTAGAAAATCCAAAGGGGTAGGAATATCCAATTTGAGTGTTTAATGTAAACCGTTATCGATGTATAATTAATTTTGAGGTTAAAAATACTTCGAAACTTGGGGTGCTGAGACAAAAAATTGTTTTTATGTAGAAATAAAAATAAGAAAATAATTTTCAGATAAAAATCAACATATATATATATATATATATAAGGACTGAATATGGTTTTGTTTGAATATTTTATCCATTGTCTCACCTCCAATTTAATATACTGCTTACCTTTCTGATAAGCTGTATTACAAAGTATATTTATTTTGTACAAGTGATGATTTTGAAAAATTTGAATCATAGACATGTATTGCAGACATTAGAATAAAAATGTAACATTCGTATTATAAGTAAATGAACGGGCATTTAATATATTTAAATTTTATGTAAGAACGACATAAGTAAAGTTTCTGAATAAAACTAGTAAAATGTCTTCTTTTTTGTTATATATATATATATATATATATATATATATATATATATGCTGTAAATATGTCTCCCATCCAAGGCAAATGTTAACGTTATGTACAGAGGTATTTTAAGCATAAAACTGGACAGTATTTACCCCTTAATCTTCCGAAGAGTTTACAATGGATACAATACGTTCGTATATTATGGAAACTGAAATTTACGGTAGAAAGGAAATAGAACAGAACCAAAGAAGATAATTTACTGATGTAATTCAGAAATATTTTTATTGTTCTAATTTGAATATATAAAATTCGAATTAATTTACTCGAGATACAAACATTAACTTCATTATTCTAATGCCGATAACACATTTCTTTGATTCAAATGATTGTAATTACCATTCGTAAGAACATAGATATACGTTAATAATCAAAATTCAACTTTAATTTTTCCCCAGCCAGTATATATTTGTTCTACAGGGTATAGATTCCTTTCTGATAAAGTGGGTATTTTCTCTTTAAATTGAAAACTACAAAATTAATATCATATTTAAACGAAATTCGCATGCTTAAAATTGATTTTACAGCGAAATAGAACAGATATGCTTTATATTTTCAACGTTGATTAGGAATTATTAGAATTGATAATTTTTTACGAATGTCTTATTCTGTTTTCTGATGCTGAGAAACAGATAAGATGCCTGCATTACTTGCAGAATTATATTCTCGTCTTTATTGTTATTTATTTTTTTGTTTTCATTTTCATGTGTCTCTATTTTTCTTTTTTTTTTTCTCGAATTATCCAAATTGTATTTTTGAAACCTTTCAAATTCAAGAGAGATTGTGCATATTAAATAATATACATCAGATATCTGATTATATGAAATTACTCTGCAAGAAATCATAGGCGGTTGGTGACCCAATATATCTCAAGAGCTTTAATATACATGTTCTTTTTACTTTATGTTAATGTATATCGCTTCATTTTTGTATTGATTATACTTGGATTGCATAGAAACACTTCCCATTAATCATTACAAAGCATCTGTCTGACATAAGAATTTAGTCAAAGTTAAAAAAAGGTTAATGATGATGTTTTGAAATTCATCTGACCTTGAAACTACGCGTTTTAATTCTAGCTTGGAAAACGTACCATAGTCGACAATAAAAGATAAACATCAAATTATCTTCAAGGCAGACACAGTTCAAATATTTTCCTGTTGAGAGCGGCTGTAATCAAATTTCATATTATTTTTCAATTTGTAATGAACTAGGAATTGTGCGGAGAAACTGTTAATTTGTCACAAAATTCTACCTCCCAGTTAATAATACAAAGATTACGCTACTTGTATCACCTGTATAGGGAGTTAGAATCGACAGTCATGTTTTTCTGGATGTTTTTCTGTATCTTATAGTGAGCCTCTAGTTCTTGAGATCTGGGAAGGGTGGAGAGTGCTTTCATTGCCATTACTCTCAGGTCTACTCTCATCCTGACAAGTATCGCCTGTTAGGGTCCCATCTATGGGTCAAATGTATCTGTTTAAAAATTTGTATTTTATTTTCATGCTTGATATCTTACAGCAGTAAATTATTTGTACTAATAATATTTACTTAAGTTAATTATTGGTTACTAATAGTTATTATTGATTAGATGAAAAATATAACAGTATTCAAACAAATGTTTATTATTAAATTCAAATAATTACTTGGAACCCTGCAATTATTAATATTAGATAAGAATATTTGAAAGGGAGGTGTTCTTCTGGTGTAATTGTGATATAATGGCCGAGGGATTTCGTTTTATATATCTTGCCTTTGGGTTTAGTTAGGCTGAGAACCTTTTGGCTCAGTGCATAGGTTAGTTAGGTGCAAACATGAGCGCAGGTGTTCACGCATGCGCGTCATTCAGAGATATCACAATAAGAATCCCAGATAGTGGATGTGACCGGGGACGTGAGTGACGTCACGCACCAGAAGCGTAGGCTGAGATTTTAAAAGTCAGAGTTGAGTTCTGCCTCAGGAGAAGACAGTTGACTTTCGCTTGCTCGTCGTGGCCTTGTGTCGGGTGCGCACGTGTTGGGGTTGGGGGAAAATGGAAAAGCCAGTATAGAAAGATTGTATCTCTCTCCTTATGTCGAAAAACCTTTTAATGCAAAGGTATTACGAAGTTTCGTATCTGAACTAAGAAGTCGTAAGTATTTCGGGTTTTCTATGTGATATGTGTGATGAACATTCTCAGTACATTTCCCATATTTCGAATGTTACATAATGGATAAACTGCTGGACTGCGGATTCAAAGTAAACGAGTACGAAATGCAGTTGCATATTACGTTCACTTGCAGAGTAATACCCTTAGAAAAGTAATTAAACCTTCTACCCTCCCTGCAATGGATTAAATAGTATCACCGTTGTTCTTATACAAAGATGGTTTTGGAATTAAATCACCCACGAAGTTTGATATGCCAATAAATAAAGAAACCAAACCAACATACTAGAAGTCATACATCTCTGTCCAAATTAATTTAATTAGAAAGGAACACTTGATAACACATAACTGCGGGCAACCCCATCCCCCAACAAAATAAAGAAACAACTAAACAACAATGTAATATTATATGTAGAATGAACTCACTTCCGTACCTTTTAGACTGTTTGACATGCCATTAAAATCAATCACTCAACCAAATTCTAGAACTTTTGTCCTAATTTTCATTCAGGTTATTTTCATTGTCATTTCCCTAGGCGCACTGTAACAGTCACGACATAAATGAGAAGCTTCTGGAATAAATTGTATGAATTCATTCAGATTTAAGGGAAATTATCAATTATTAAATCGATGTTGATCACTTCGAAAGTATTTGACCGTATGATACTTCATTTAAAGAAACGTTGTATTCAGTTCTATTTGTGACGATGAAATCATTTTTTCGTGCACTATCAGTCTCTCACATCAAGGATAGAAACAAGCAATTCATGAACATAGAAATTTTATTTATCGAAAAGGAGAATATTTGTTCGTGTCTTCAAGAAATTTTTACGATATAGATCAGTCAAGTGTTGACCCAAAATACTCTTCTCTCTCTGGTAACTCATCTAGGTGCAACCATGTGTGGTGGAACTATAAATAATTGTCTTTCTTGGATTTGGTGAAGTGTTTTCGGACATAAGGTGATCATGTGTCAGTCCCATAATACACTTTGTTCTTTTTACGTCCATGTTCACTGAACGCGTAAAACGTGCCTCTTAATTTTGTTAGTTAAAGAGAAAATACTTTGTATCCCACTCTGACAATGGATTTTTTCATGGCTCTTGATAGAAACATGAAGCCGACTTATGAAAGACAGAGGTTATGTGAGACTTTTTACCACTTTAATGAATTTTTATACAGCTTAGTAGAATATAATATGTGTATTTCATCTATTAGTATTTTTGTTAATACTTTTTATACACTCATTATATATGTACTAAATTACAGTATATGTGTAAGTGAGCGTGTATTATATTCTGTTAATTCAGTGTTAGCGTTTCAATGGATATACTAATGCGCAGAGTGCACCTTGGTGAGTGGTGACGCGACTAAATATCCTCCCAAGCGCCAACTGCCTTATTATATCCAAATGGGTGCCAGCGTATCTATATAGGTATGTATACGGGTTGGGTTTTATGACATATCAACCATTGTAGGTTATTTAATGCCAAATCCATTTCTTATGTAAATAATCTGTTCTATTTAAAACAATTCAGTTTAGCATAAGTACACAGTTTAATTGCCAAAAACATTTCCATTTCAAACTATTCAAGCATTTATATGTAACAATTCAGTCAAGTGTAAATACAGTTTTCATGCCAAAAACAGTTCCATTTCAAATAATTCAGTTAAGCATAAGCACGCAGTTTAAATGTAAGTACAGTTTAATTGTCAAAATCATTTCTATTTCAAGCTATTCAGTTTACTCAAACAATTCAGTTTAGCATAAGTATGCTGTTAGTTCTATTTAACCCATAGATAGGGCCCTATCAGGTACTACCACTCCAGGCCAGAGTGGACCTGGGAGCGATGGCAATGAAGGGGTATTCCACATTCCCCAAAGCTCCAGCACTGCTGGAACCTCACAATCAGATTGTTTAGTGTCATATCAAGGACACTCGTTAGGGGGGTCTTAACCCTCTGCAGAGAAGCAGTCGGTGTATTCTACAGCCCCAGCTGACTGGGCAAAGTATGTATACGTATGAAGTAGTATATACCTGTGTATTTACCAACATTTTCTCCACGGGCTTGGAGGTACCACAAAGTCAATGCCTAAGTGGAGCAAAGATAGTTTGAATTCAGGGATTTTGACTGGTTGCTTAAGCAGCGCTAAAGAATTCAGTTTGTCCTATATACACATAGCTGATGTGGAGAGAACAATTGGATTTATGCCATCCCACATGGGACATTAACATGAAAAGAAATGCAGACAACATCGTCCAGGATTTGTACTTGGGTCACCGATTCCATTTCATATGTTGATATTGAGACTAAGCACGTGTTTCTCTGTACACACATTTAATGTGAACATATTTCTATAAATAAGTGTCATGTATTTATGAATGTAAATACATGTGGGTTCGAGTGTTTGTATGAATACATAAACATATTGGTGAACCCTCTATGTATGTACGAGTATGTGTTAATATGATCATTTTAAAATTAGCCTTAGTTTGGGAGATTTGCAGATCTTAAAAGATAATTAGATTGAAAGAGAATTAATTCTCAACGTGAATGAAGGTTTTGTTTTTTATGTACATAATAGACTGAAATCTCCAACGCTCGTAAGGTCGAGGTCTAATGAAAATAATCTCATTTTTAATGCATATTTATTTCTGGGTTGTCCATGCAGGAAAGTAGTTTTCTCTTACAGATATCTTATATGAATGGAAACAACCGGGAATTGAATACAAAGAAGCAGTCCGAGAAATCGGTGATTTGCTTAGCCATAGGATATGATCAGAGATTTTTCTACGCCCACTTTCTATTATAGACGGCTGAAAATGAATTCCAGTCCAGTAGCAGTTCAAGTATAGGATTGTAAGCGGTTGGCCTTTAGATAAAGAGTGATTGAAAACAGACTCACAGCCAAGCCTTACGTAACACGAATGTTGGGGTTCTCTATCTAAAACTGAAAAGCGCATACCACACAGTCATATTCCATCCAGGACTGCTCAAAGAGTAATGAACACAAAAATACGAGTGGATTTTGGAATTTTTTATTCTAATGTTTGTTTTTTTTTTGTTTTTTTTTCTTCCTTTTACTGACCTATGGTTTATACAGTTTCCATAAAAGCTGGTGTCTGATTTCGTTTTATTTTTCTAAAACACTGCATTGAGTTGAAGTTTTGAAGCGACAAGGTCGCGATGTGATGCTGCCATAGAGTTTAACTTACATTGAAATAAGTGGAAAAAAGACGGAAAGAGAACAAGTCGAAAACAGGAAATTTACTGATTTTATTTTATTTTTATTCTCCTAATACCACGTCATAACATTTATATTGTCATCAGTTATTTTTTGGTGATTTAATTGAGTTTAAATTGATGGTTTTGAAAACAGTCATTTTTACAACACTGAGAGCAGCTAAATTCAGTAATAAACGATGCAAAATGCGACACTTAGACATTCAGTAAATTAGAAAACGTTGTTGAAAATGTGTATTTAATCATGGAATGTGAAAGTGGGGTATTGATTTTTTTCGTTCTTATCTTGAAGTCATCACATGCTTGGCCATAGACCAATAATTTTATGCTTTCTAAATGACATGTTTTTGTTCTTTATTCAGTAATTAAGCTTTATGTGCTAGTTTTGATTTGGAAGACTTTGGCCTTTAGAAACCATCAACAATTACTTGTAAAAGAAACATCAACATTATAAAAACTGGTATAGTTTGATTACGAGCAAGTGGTGGAGATTCCTATGGACCTCAAAGTACCCATAGAAAATAAGAATGTAACGAGAGCATGTTTCACTTTGATTACTAACAGCGTTTCCCGACAAAGCTATTTTTATTCTTGTTGTAAAGGAAATTCTTCCGGCAATCTATAGGTTGACATCTTTCTTTATGCTCTTCTTTCAGACCAAACAATACGGAAAGTTTTCAATCTTTGTTATGGACATCATCAGGAACATAAGAAGTTTCAATTGCTAAAACAATTTGTCGTATTTTCCTAAAATCCACTCTATATTTGAACACTTCGTGTTGCTTTTATGGCTTATAGTTTTTCACCTGATCGACTGACACTGCAAGTTATTCTTTCCTTTGTTACACATATTAGGTAGAATAATTAACAGGTGTGTACATTCGAGCAAGTCTTTACAAACATACGCGTATCAGTGTAGCGTGTATATATATATATATATATATATATATATATATATATATATATATATATATATATATATATATATTTAATGTGTGTGAGATTATTAGTATGAGTAGATATAAATAGTGTATATGTATATACGCATGTCTCTGGTAAAGTAATATGAAAAAGATAGGTAAACAAAAGGTTGTCGGATTTTAATACATAATGAAATAAGTAAAGAATATACGATGGGGTTGAGATGATAAGATTTTTCATGTTTATAATAATCTGACGTTTTTTGCTTATACAATCTGAAGTCTGTTGACAAGGATATAATTTACTTCTCTGAGATTCCTAAGGTAGGAACTTTTCTTTAAGGAATACGAAGACCCATCATTTAGAAGGGGACACTCAGGATTCCAACATAATGTTGACCCAGTGCAGTATTGTTTGAACTATTGAGCTGGGGTCCATTCAACTTCTGTCTTTTTCTCTATGCAAACGTTTGGTTGATACATAATTCAATTATTTTAATGAGTTTACAGAACGGTGATGGGATATTTTTTTTCTAGGTGGATTTTCTGTTGGAGGATACATTATTTAACATTTATGTTTATATATAAAGATTGGATGCCAAGACTAGCTATGGGTTTATTTTTCATGTTTGTGTTTCTTATTTTGTTGAAGAGGTCACCTGATGTTTTATATGGAAGGGTTAATTGTGCCTAATAGAGGTGTTAATATTTTGGTTATGTGTTTTGCAATGTTATCGGGGTGATGTTTATACATGAGATTATTGGGTATAAAGGGGTGTTGTTTGAGGGATTCCATAGATTGCAGGGATTGCTTCTTCAAATATAATAATACTAACTATCAACAAATATTTTTCCTCATCGTGGGATCCCCTTTATGTTGCGTTCTAGCTTGCCTTTACCCATAATTTTGGGAATCCAAGCATTTCAAACACATCCTACCGAATGATATCCAATACTTTACATACGGCGTCATTTTAATCATTTATCCCAAAGAACATAATATTCGTCAGATCGTATAAAAACGCAATCAACGTAAACCAAGCATTAATTTCACATTTAACTTTCCTGCACATCTTTCTAATAAGCAAAAACAATGAATTAGAATTCAAAGTTTACCACAAGATAAACAACAAAAATGGCTACATATATTTTTATTCAATCCAAAAAAATAAGACAGCAGTATTCTCATAGTTTTCTTTTTCCTGAGAGTCCTTAGAAATGCTCCCCCAAATTTATAAACGAAGAATTTAAACACACCCATAACTCTTTTTCCAAACTATAACAAGCCGAATCTTTCACCTAGTCAAATCAAAAGCCATAAATATCCACAAACTTACATTCCATAATATGAATAAAAATAAACCTAAAGCAAATAACAACCCAATAAAGAGACACATAATATTACCCCAAAACCCCACTACCACCCTAACAAAAAAAAACAAAACTTAAATCAATTAGGCATAAAACCCATTAACTGCACAACAAAGCAATAAAACAAATAGTAAAGAACAACTCCAAAAACACAGATTCTCTGTCCACTGCAGGTGTTTAAAAAACCCGCAGCCAAAATTGCAATAATTTTGACATAGAGAATCAAGTAGAAATTTAAGCAAAAGATTCTATGAACATGAAAAAAAAAATTAGAGCTGGTAACACAACAAACTCTTAATTTTCTTATAACACTTTAACTAACCACACTTTTGACTTTCAAAATTCTGCCATATTTACTTTCATTAATAACAAAAATAAAAGAAGAATTTTGGCATATTACATAGCACACCATAACACAATACCACTACGGCAAAGCAACATTTCGCTATCAATAGGAAAAATATTAAAAGAATTCACAATTCACTCAAAAGATTAGATCCCCAAAGCAATAAAACGTCACAAATCGGTTTCTCAAACCACAAAACGCCATTTACTTTTCAAAAACTTTCCATGACATGACAAGACAAGACACGATTTGAATATATCAACCTATATCAATCCGTTTTTTCACATTGCAAGATCTACAAACCCTGATGAAAACTTCTAATTGAATCAAAATCTATCATAATTATTTCTCATATTAAAATAATTTCGATGAAACACTTCTGCATTCAAAAAACATTGAAGTCGAAACGCGTTGGTGAATAAAAAAAAATCACACATCTTTTTCTTCCGTTTTACATTTTATACGCAAACACACACACACACATTCATTTGCACGCCGTAAAAGGTTTTCACTTATTGCTACACAACACTAATAATTTTAAACAACATTAGTTATTCGTTTGCACTCAGATAAATTGTTCCTTGTATTGCTGTATAGCACTAACATCAGTCATTTGTTTGCACACATTTAAATGATTAAACAGTTTTATTTAAACTATACATGGGACCCAAAAAAGGTACTACCACTTTACAAGAGGATTACAGTTGTATAACTTTTTAGATAAATGTCAACTGATGCTATCATTATGCGAAGTATCAAGGCATGCATTTTTTTAAAAACATATGCATTTAACTAGAAAGTAAGAATTCAGAACAATTACTCTATAAATAGTATTTATTCAGTATATGTTTTGGAAATTTTTAACTATCAAGGCAAGCTAAATGGATGATTTTGCACTATTATGAATGTTACTTTAGTTTGGCATGTGTACTGAGATAATAATTTACGATTAACCGTGAGAAAACAATGACACTAAGTCTCCTAAAATCTAGTATAACTTCTATTACTATCAGACGCTGGCCTTTGCGACAGCTGACCGGTTTTCTCTTGGAGATTTTTTCGATGACGACTGCTTTTTTAACACTGCACCTGGCAACATCGGAGTAATTCCCAGGTCATCACATCTGTTACTTCTGATGACAGTGTGTTTCATATTAAGTAAATAAGCAGCAAATCTTTTTTGAAATGGCTTTATTTTCCATTTTAGAAAAAACCAACCAACCAACCAACCAACAAACGATGTGCTATTTTTGCTACATTATTTTAGCATAGAAACAAAAGTCGGATCATTATTATATGGATTCCTTTTTTTTCTTCGGCTGTAATTTTTCTTCATCCTTTATTTTTTAATTTGTTTTCCCCTTTTAATCTTTACTGTCCCTTCTCTTTTAACTTATCATGGAATCATATTTACTTTGTCCTGTCTTTCGTTCTGGCGTTCTGTGATTGATGAATTCAGTGTCAATAGTCGTGTCTTTCTTTCCTTCACTTCAAAGATTTCAAGCTGTCATATAACTCGTCGTCCACCATATTCAATTTGTATCGAGAGAAACTTTCTACGTTGAAACCTTCCTAAAGATTAATATTTTTTCTTATCCTACAGGCATGATGTACATTTCTGTTCAATATGTCAGGTGTTGAAGATCAGGCTTTAGTTTCTTCTGATTGATTTCAAGAGGTTTGATTCATGAAGTAGCACCTGCAAGGTCTTCAGAACAACTCTTTTTCAAGGGTTCATAATCATAGATCTGCGAATATATATAAAAATGTAATATATAAAACTATATATATATATATATATAAAATACACACACACACACATATATATATACACAATAAACACTCCTCCACACACACACACATATATATATATATATATATATATTATATATATATATTGAAAAATGTTATTGTAGGTCCAAAGAGAGAACCATATTTTAAATACGTTAGTCCTCGAAGAGATTTGTATTTATTTATTTATTTTCTTCTGACATACATGTATATTTCCTGCTTGTTGCTTTCGCTAGAGAACATATATGACACAAGGCCTTGTTAATGAGGTACTCAATGAAACTTTCACTCACTCGTCTTGAATAGATCATTAACAAGAAAGTAGAAAGCTGGAAACATACACGTTTGTAAGAACAAAATAAATAGATATGTATATTCAAAAAATACAAATCTCTTCATCGACTTTCCTATATATATATATATATATATATATATAATCTCATAAACATTGTTTGGTATATTTATGAAAGTAAATGATTTATGTAGGTGTTGAAGTGTATATAGATCTTATAAATTATTACGTTAACTCAGTTAACAGCACTAGTGGATTATTATTTTCTCTTCTAAATGAATAATAAGCCTAAACACAGTAAAAAATGAGAAAAATACTTGGGTGAAATTTAAGCCAATCTTAAAAGTTAAAAAATGTAGCTATTTAAATAACCACGCATTATATATTATGAAGCACGGGTGGCGTAACAGTTTCAAATGTAAGGAAATAAACACGACGAACAGTAAATATCTTTGACGAGGCTGCTGGTGATTTACTACACGCGAATTTTTTTAGGCCTTTAGGGAAGTGATGGATTCCTCTGATTTCCTTCCAACTATTTGTAAAATTGTATGCTAGAAGAGGTCATTGAAGGGTAACCGGTGTAGCAGAAATGAAATTCAAAATAAAAAATTGGAGTTTTTTAAAGATTAATCTGGCACACAATGGTGTGCAATTCTTTAACCATCTCATCCTTAAATAACGGCAAGTAAACATTATGAAAGAATATCCTACATAAAGGACACACTGAACTAATTGAAAGAGGGTTCGCCAATGGCCGGAGTGGCCGGGGTTCAATCCCAGGTCGAGTCATACCAAAGACTCAAAAAATGGTACTGAATACTCAATTGGTTAACACTCTGTATTATAAGGTACGTATGAAAGATAAAGTAGAACAATCCTGGAAAGGGAGTGTCGCATATCCCTTCATTTCGGTGTAGTATCTACTAAAAAGGAGCTTTCGAGTTGCTTTCGACTAGGGTCGCCATACTTAATTTAACCTGAATAAGAAGTACAAAGGTTGACATCATTTAACTTGACTGTAGGGCCCATACACGTCAAGAGCGATGACGGAGTCCGTTAAGTTGTATACACATATGTTGTTCTGGTGCCGATGGCGAGCGATAATAAATAACACGTGAACACACAAGCTATCTAGTAATGAAGTGTCTTTATTTACATCCAAGGGAGCTAAACTTACAGAGCCTGCCTCACTTTCATGCGGTCGTTTCGTATGCGTGTTTTACGGGGCTATATACATCATAACATATGTAATTTTCTTTGGGGATACTAAGTAAGATAAACTGTATTGAGACTATATCTTTAATTGTACTGTTTTTATATGAAGATGCGCGTGTAAGTGAACAATTTATTGATTACAATGTTGACATCAAGACATCTCAACATAGTCTGCGTTAGAGCCATTTCTTGATAAGAGTGAATTAGTATATTTTGCGGGTGTGTCCTTGTGGTGTAAAGGGGTTAAAATGCTGAACTGCTGAATCGTAGAAAGCGAGTTCGTACTGTTGCGTATTCACAACTAACGCTATGTGGGAAATGGACATATAATGTTCATTACGATAGAATATATAAAGAACACGGGAATCTCAAAATTCGAAAACGCATAACGACTTCTGGTTCAGGTACAGAACCTTTTTATAAACTTTGAGTTAAAGGTTTCGAAGTAAGGAGGAGAGACACAATCTTCTATGCTGTCTTGTTCATTTGGCCCCCATCTCGAGCAGGCCTCGTCTCGAGCGGCCTCCATAGGAAGCAAGTTCGCCTCGCGTCTGAGAGCGCCAAAAATCGATCCTTCTCGTTTGGCGTCTTGTACCCAACTCTGTCTTTCTTCAAATTCTCACATAAACCTCCGCGCGCTTCCGGTGCGTGATGTCACCCGCACCCTGTTTCGTCTCGGACTATTATGACATCTGAGTGACACCTCCATCCGCCCGCGCGCGCCTGCGTTAACACCTGCCTCAATGTTGCACTTAACTAACCCATGTGCAGAGCCGAAAGGTTCTCAGCCTAACTAAACTCAAAGGCATGAACCGAAATCCCTCGGCTATTATATAACAGTACTACAGTCGAGCTACTGCGTTCACTTTCAGATGAATATCCTTGGGAAAGGTATGAACTCACTTATTCTTCCAGCTATGGGTTGAGTTGTTCCACTTCTGGGTGGATGGATTTGCCATTAATTACCCTCGAAGTTTGATATATCATTAAACAAAGAAATTGAACTTCCATGTTTTGTGCAAATCAGATATATATGTTGAAGTACACCCTGTACTCACACTAGCATGACACGATACTCTACTGGTTATTTCTTGTTTCTGAAACCAAAGTATATCTCAAAAATTTGCGGTCATTCAAAACTTCCACAATAGGTCAAATTTGACACGATCTCAATTTTCAAAGCAGATTAAAGTTAGTTTAAATCTAGCCCTTTCCTACTACACCTGTTGATTTCTAAAGTCTAGAGAGCCCTGATATCCTACTATTGACGTTTAAGTTAGCTTAGATTTAGCGCTTTCTTTTTAGACTTTTGGCCCTACAAGGTGTAGAGAGCCCTACTATTGGCGCAAGGTGGATGAGTGAAAACAAATGGTTTAACGCTTTTTTTTTTCTTTATAGCATGAGAGCGAATAACATGAGAGCGAAGGGAAACACAAAGAACCACTATTTGGCCATTATTTAAATTTTGCGCGATGAGTTCTGTTATAACTATTACACGATGCTTGCTTTACGAATAAGATCCATCCTAACTGCAAAATTCAAGAATATTTTACCCTTATCATCACTTTCTCTGTCAAAAGTAATGCTAAAAGATATCAAAATCCATTTATAACACTAGCCCAACTTCTTTTGCCAACGCATTTAAAATCATAACCATTCAAAAAGATTGATTTCTCAAGACTGCAAACCATGTTACCCCTTTTTCAAAACGTCCACTTCATGACGTAATCAATGTCTAACATATTGTGTATTATTTCGTTTTCATATGAAACATTTTGCCTTGATGATTTCCCATTGACATAAAGATTTATCTGTTATGATTATTTTATTTCTTACACTGAAAATAATTTTAATATATTTTTTTATCAAAAAATTATGAAGTCGGATAGAGTTGGTATAAAAATAAACAAAACAAATCACCTAACCTATATATATTTTTCGCTCGTTTCCATATATATATATATATATATATATATATGTAAAGAGAGAGGGGCATAATTATAAGAATGTCTGCCAAATGTCCCGGGGACTCGTGTTCAATACCCGTTCGGCTCACACCAAAGACTCAAAAAGTGATACCACATGCATTCTTGCGCAACGCTCAGCATTAAAAGCTACGGGACAAGGGTAAGTGGAGCAATCCAGGGAAAGAACTCCCACTGCCATAACTCTGTTTAGTA
>CAUZXS010006547.1:0-10000 GCA_963585895.1 Sepioteuthis lessoniana
TAACACCCTTTTTACTCCATAATTCCTTATCATGGTACAGTATCAATTTACGGCAATGCCTAACTTTATTAATCTTATCCTCTGAAATCATTATATACTCCTTAGCCAACTTTATACTCCTATATTATGCTTATTTATGTGTGTGTGACAGTTATATATATATATATATATATATATATATATATATATATATATATATATATATACATAGAATAGTGTAGATACAATCAGTGCTACTTATTGCCTGTTAGTTTTTTTTACTAATATGATCATCATATACCTGAGAAAGTGTATGTTACTAAATACTCTTGACTCTGTGTCTCCGCTACCCTAACTTACACACACACACACACACACACACATATATATATATATATATATATATATATATGTATATATATATATATATATATATATACTTTATTATCAGTATTGAGAATTCTCTATGAATACAGGAAACTAACACTAACACACACAAACACACAGTAAACTCTTGTCCTGACTGTAATGTTTAATGAGACATTTATTTATTTTCATATCCTCAAGACAACAGTTGGAAATTAGTTTGTAGCAATGGCAAATGAAGATTTTTAGCAGATTATTTTAAAAACTAAAATGTGCAGATGGGGTCATGTGTTAGACTAAACAATGATTTTTGAATATCGGCAAAGTGAAAGGAGTTAACTAAAAACCTTTGCTATCAGCTGATTATCAGTTATCATGCTGATATAAATTGAGAAGAAAATCCTTTTTAAGAATTAATGAAATCATTCATAGAAGGTAGATAGGTCAGAAAATCACTTCTACAATTAAATGACAACAAACTAAAAATCGGGAAAATAGCGAATGTTTTTGTCTCATAAAAGTTAGTAGAAAAGAAGAAAAGCTTGATCATTAATGGTACGATTTTTGTTGAGTTTTTTATTTTTTATAGTTAATGTAACTCAAGAGTAGTATCCTATTTAGCAGGACCCAGTGATTGAAAGCAGGGTGATTTCTTGTCCTCATTCTTTGTTTAATGGCATATCTACCTTCATGGGTTATCTAATGCCAAAGCTATCCTTATAGAAGAACAGAAGTGGTATTATTTAATCCATAGCTGGAGGCAGATAGGAGTGTTTATTCCTTCAGTGTGATTCCATGACATGGAGCAGTCTGACTTCCCCCGCCCCCAATGTATTTATAGATGAAAGATAATTGTGTCTATAAGTCTTGTTGAAAGTTTACATTGTTTCTAGCAGCAGGTAAGAAGTTTGTGGAATTTACTAGGAAATGCATGGCTACTGAGGGTTAACTATCTCCAAGGGCTCAGCTACTGCAGTCTTGTGCCTAACAAGAAATTAGTAAGTAAAGTTGGCGACCGTAGTCGAGGGCGACCAGAAGACTCCCTTTTCAATCGCTACTACACCGAGGTGTAGGGGAGGGTGCTCCACTTTACCCTCAGTACGTACTTTATATTGCTGAGTGTTAAGCAAGGAGGTATCAAGTACCATTTTTAAAGTCTTTGGTATGACGCAATCTCGGATTGAACCCAAGTCTCCCGGACCATTGGCGAACACTCTACCCTCTAGGTTTCCCCCAAACCACTGCTCCTGATATCAACCCTCACTAGATGCTCCATAATAATCACCTTATGTCATACTTGAATGTGTTTAGCATAAATGGAATTGTCTAGTCATTTGATTCCAGGACAGGCGTGTTTGTATTTCACTTTATACAAATGCCCTTGGGAAGGGTATGAATCCATCCATCCATTCTTTCTCAGCTATGGGTAAATCGTAAGGCAGACTAAGTTCTTTTGCCTTGGTTAGGCAACTAGTCTAGGAGAAGGAAAATTGAATGCAAACCTGCTTAACTGTGGAAGTGAGGTTGAATAATTACATACTTGACTGAGTTTAGTAAATATCAAAAAGGTACCTCAGGGTTGGTTTTTGAGCTTGTCTTATAAGTCATTGTTAGTAAGTTTGAACATTACTAGGTGTTTGACAATTATAATCTTATGTCTGACTTGGTTTTGTAGATATGTATTCATTATTAAACTGATGGGTGTATATTATATTTACTTTGTGGGTGTGAGGTTTGTGTTTTTGTTTTGACCTCACATATCCCCACTCATTATAGCTATTTTTCAAAAATGCTGCAGTGAGGTGTTTTTTTTTTTTTTTTATTTTTTTTTTTTTATATTCATTAGTTTTGTCTCAGTACAATTGGAGGAAAATCCTTGATATCAAGGATAGTGATGAGATAAATCAGTGTAAGGAAGGAAAAGATAAGGGAAGGAAACAATGAACGTAGGAAGAAAAAAAAAGAAAGTAACAAAGAAAATAATGAAGAACGAAAGCAATAAACAAAGGAAGGATAAAAGGAAAGAAGAAATGAATGAATAAATGAAGGGAGAAAAGAATAAAAGAAGGAACAAATGAATGAAGCAAACAAGGAATGAGATAAAACAAAGGATTGAATAAAAGAAAGAAAGAAAGAAGATTGAAGGAATATTGGAAAAGAATGAAATAAAACGGAAAGAATGAACAAATGAAGGAAATAAGATGAAAGAAGGAAAATGGATAAAGCAAGCAAAAAGGTAAATAGAATGAAAGAATAAATGAAAGTAGTAAGGAAAAAGGAATACTTGAAAGAAGCAAAAAAAAAAAAAAAAAAAAAAAGACACAATAAATGAAATTGAAGGAAGGAAAGGCCTAAGACAACTTCCTCATTGTTGGTATTTTGACTCTTTTGAAAGTCAGTCTGTGTTGCATCAGGTTCGTCCGTTGTGATGGAAAAGAGTAATTTGGGGTAGGGGAGGTGCAAGGTTTTTCAGTACGCTTGTCAGGATCACTACCTGATTGCTATTTGTGTTCGAAAACACGTGGATATTCTCACTGAGCACGTTCTGATATCATGCATAAGCATCCATTCAAGGAGAATGCATTCTATGTATACACACTCCTGTTGTATTCTCAACACACACACACACACACACACACACACACACACAGAGTGCCAATAGAGTTCTCAACACATTTTTTTTACATTTGTAAACACATTTTTTCTTTTATTTCGAATACATAGCGTGTGTACAATGTAGAACAAAATTAGATCATACTCACTTTTTCTCTTTCCCTCTTTCTCTCACACAGGCACAGTTTTTTTTTCTGCCTCTCACTCTCCTATAAAGATAACAATTAAGATATTACATATATGGGATAATCAAAAAGTATTGAGATTGAGGATTTAGATTTTTAAAATCTTTAAATTTAAAGGAAGACAGGGTTTTGTTTTATGGCATATCAACCCTTGTGGGTTATTTAATGCCAAATCATGTGTATTTGTTTACAAATTATACATATATAAACAAATACTTTGTAGATAGCATTATTTTTACTGAGTCAGAGCTTTTTTTTGTTTGTATACAATTAAATGGTTCCAAAATTCACTATCTCACTTTAATAGTTCTATTTGCCACAGTTAAAATGCTTCCAAGTATAGTAAAGGATTAAACGGTTTTATTTGACCCATAGATAGAACCCTATTAGGTGCTACCACTCCAGGTCAGAGTGGACCTGGGAGTAATGGCAATGAAGGGATGCTCCACATTTCCTAAAGCTTCAGACCTGGAGCCTCACCGTGAAATAGTTTAGGGCCATATCCAGGACACTCGGTGGGGGAGGGTTATATAACCCTAAGCGGAGATGCAGTCAGTGTATTCTACAGGCCCAGTCAACCAGGCCAGTACACAATGGAACAACTAATATAATAAAGGTTTGTTTTCTTAGTTTAATGGCATACCAACCTTCATGGGTTATTCAATGCCAAAGCCTTCCTTCTAGAAGAACAGTAGTAGTAGTAATATTTAAGCAATAGTTGGGTAGGGTAAGGGAGTTCATACCTTTCTTAAGGGCATTAGCCCAAAAGTGAATGTAAAAGTGCAACTGGAGTTTGAAATTGCTTACTATGGTGTCGCAGTCTAGTATGTCAGTTACTATGTTATGGCAACCCCCCCTTATATAATAAAGTGAGATGATGTCTTGATGTAATTTTGTTGTTGGATTGTATGTGTTATTGTTTATGTTGTAAACGTATAGAAAATGGCCATTATTCCCTTTTAAACTTTACTTTTCTGCCCTGGATAACAACACTATGTTAGACAAATTGTGTTCTTAGAAAGAATGTGTTATTTCTTAGTTGCTTATGTTGAAGAAATATAGAAAATATCTATTGTTCTCTTCAAACTTTTTGTTTTTTGACTTGTGTAATGAAATTTAGAAATTGATATACTCTTCTATATAAAAACAAAGCACATTTTCATTGACATAAGGCCTGGATATAACATGGTTTGGTGTCTTGGTTTTAATTGCATATCAACCTTTGTTGTAGAAGAACAGTTGTAATACTATTTATCCCACAGCTGTGGTGAGATGAAGTTCATACCTTTCTCAAGATTATTAGGTTTGGTTTGGTTTGGTTTCTTTGTTTAATGGCATATCAACCTTTGTAGGTTATTTAATGCCAATGCCATTCTCCTAGAAGAACAGTAGTGGTACTATTTAACCCATAGCTGGGAGGATAAGGGGGTTCATACCTTTCCCAAGGGTATTTGCCCGAAAGTGAACGTAATAGCGCGACTGGAATACTACGATTCCGCAGTCCATCGCTTTAACCATTACACCACGAGGATACCCCCTCAAGATTATTAAACTAAAAATGATTATAAAACTATGACTGGAATTCGTACTCACTATGATAGTACAGTGCAACATGTTACTAGTTATCCTACAGAAACTCTCCAGCTCAGTTAACTTGGGTAGTAGAATACAGCGACTGCATCCCTATCCAGAGGGGTAAGACCCCCCCCCAAAAAACCCGAATGTCCTGGATATATGACATTAAACCATCTGATGGTGAGGCTCCATCCTTGGAGATTTGGGGAATTTGGAGTACCCCTTCATTGTCATTGCTCCCAGGTTCACTCTGGCCCATAGTGATAGTATCTGAGAGGGTCAAATAGAACAATGTGCAAACAAATGAGTGATGTTAAACTGACTGTTATATAGCAATACTTGAAAACATTTAAATGTGTTAAAAAAAAAAAAAAGAGCTCAGGCTTTTGGGGGGGAATGTTATCAACAAAATGTATTTACGAATCTTATACATATTTAATAAAAAAATATAGAGATGATTTGGCATTAAATAACCTTCAATAATTGCTATGCCATAAAAACAAATCAAACCAAACCAAAGAGAGACACCCTCAACAACATATGGATCAAAATTTACATTAATTTCTGCTAAAATTTACAAAATATTTAGAAGTGATTAGTTCTTGAAGGTTTTTGACGGTAAATCACTTTTGCATATCAGTCTCCAAATGTTGTCTCCCATTTTCATGTTTTGAAAATTTCCTTACTCGGGTCACAAAAAAAATCAGTTTGATGAGGAAAAATAGGTGTTTTTTCATTTGTTTTAGACATGAGCAAGAGATGAATAACACTACCTGTCCAGGAGCGAGAAAAATAACTTTTGTTATGTGATATTTTGGATGAAACACAGGATTGTGAAAGTACCTTCTGTATGTGAATGTTTTCTTGTTACCTAAACAAAAAATTCGTCTCAAATGTATAAATTGAGAGTGTAAAGGAGGACATTTAAAGAAATATTACCTTGCAACTTTGTGCCATATCAAAAGACAATATAAAATTCACTGGAATTAGTATGTTGAATGCCAAGTGGAAGGACTATTTTAAAGAAAATAGATATGAACAGACTGATAAAGATAAATTTGGACAAACTATTAGAGATTAGGTAAATGTGAACAGACAACAGTAAATAGAAATAGATAAGATCAGTGTAAAACCAATAAGTCACGTGTCTCATCTTATGTGTGCACAAATCTGGGTGCCTTTCGTCTCTACAAAATACAGTGCTGTCCCAATTTTTTCTTGGTGCATTACTGAACATTAGCGCAAAGAGAAAGAGAGGAACAAATTGTTCTCTATTGCAATCTGAACCACTTCATTTCTTCCTTTTCAACCTCCATCCATCCACAACCAGTCCACCCCTCGATTTCCATTAACTCCTCCTCCCCCCACTCACTCACCTCCTCCTTGTCTATTGATGGTTTTGGCCTGATTTTCTCTCTTTCCTTCTCTTACGTTGTTCTTTCTTTTTATCAAGGTCTGGCATCATCGTGTCTGTGACTTAAATGTAGGAGAATTTTGTCAAGCAATCTCTTTTGTTCTCGAGGCAGGGTTACGATTAAGGAAGTGTATGGGGTGGAGAGGGGCGTGAGTTGTAGTGTCTGACAAAAGACCTGGTCTCAGATTGAAAACTCTAAGATGGAATCGAAGCATTGATATTTGTAAGATGAAGACAGAAACGAAGAATTGATTAAAAAAAAAATACGATGGAATTTATTTTTATTATTAAATGAAGCAAGGTCACCTGTTTTTGAAATCATGCCTTACTGGGTATTCTGAGAAGCATTCCTTGTGCCAATGGAATTAAATAAAACATACAAATTCACTAAAAAGGACCTCTCAGACCTTTTTATCGTAATGTATTAAAAGATTTATGAGTGTATATATATATATATATATATATATATATATATATATATATATATATATATATATATATGATGGTTCAAAAGTCACTTAACATTTTAAAGATTGATCAACTTTTGAAGGTAATTTTTTTTATTTTGATACTTGGAAATAATATTGAAATAATCATGGAAGATAATATCCCTCAAATGCCCTTCATTTTCAATTTCATAGAAATCGAGCCTTATTTTTTTAAATTGTGAGTGACTTTTGCTCCAACTTATCTATATTTCAAAATGAATAGGTCTACTAAGAGATATTTTTTAAGAATTATTTTTTTAAGAATTATTTATTTTGTTCTAACATACGAATGTTTCCAGTTTGTTGCTTTCATCGGAGAAAATTTAGTAATTTATTAGTTTTTTTGCTTGGATGTGGTACAAGGCCATAATGAATGGGGCACCCAATAAGACTTTAACTCACTTGTGTAGATTCTACTTGAGAATATATAAGAGGATTCTTATAAATCTCCAGGAGTGCTCAATATATGATAAATTATAAATAAATTTCTTACAAAGCAAATTTCCATATAATATAGTTATTCCCACTTCCAGACTTAATGGACTGACCCTAACAACAACAACAGCAACAGGAGAATGGACACTATTTAAACAGATATTATTTGTCCCTGAGTCATTCATCTAGCATTTGCCTGGAGACACTCTACCAGACCTTTTCAACTATCACTCATATTTAGCTCACTGTTAAACAAATTTTTGACTAAAATATACGTCTTTGTACACATTCTTCTGTAAATTTCTCATGATTTTCTCTTCTCACCCACCAAACATTTGATGACAGATCTCTGTTCAAGCCCAGAGCACTCTGATTTGCGCTTCTCAGCCACCAAAAGCTTGTAGCTCAGTTGGCTGGGGCTGTAGAATACGCTAACTGGATCTATGCACACCCCCTTCCCCAACGAGTGTCCTAGATATGACACTAAACCATCTGATGGTGAGGCTCCAATTCTGGAGCTTTGGGGAGTTTGGATAATCCCTTCATTGCCATTACTCATATGTCCACTCTGTTTGGGTCTCATCTACGGATCAAATAGAATAGTTTGACTATTTGACTGTTTGCAAATTAATGACTGATGTTAAATAAAATTGTTTATTATTTGTCTAAATTTCTGAGATGAAACTTGATAATTATTATTACTTAGAATATTTGGATTATTGACTTCATTTTTATTGTTATTCTGTGTGGACTCCTGAGTTCAATATGAAACACCTGAAGAAGGTCGAAGGACATATCGGCTGAAACATTGTGATTATTACAAAAAAGATGAGATCAGTAGTCTGAATATTCGAAGTGATAATAAGAATTGTTCATGTTTGTTAGGAATACTTGAAACCATTTAACTGTGTGCAAACAAATGAGTTATGGCTTGTTTAGAATGTCACCTACAAACTATTGGTTTACAAATTATCTATAACAGGTTTTGGCATTAAATAACGCACATGGGTTGACATGCTATAAAAGTTAACCAACCAAAAGCTTAATGACAGTTCTGTTCAAACCTTGAGCACTCTGATATTCCACCATTTTGAATAGCCTAAAAACAAATATTTCTGCAAGATTAAAATAGTTTTTGCTATAAACCAATGCCAAGCAATGCAGAGTTTAGACTTCTGGAAGAAAAATCTCTAAAAAAATTTATTTTGCTTTTTTTCAAAAAATTTCTTTTGAAATTCGTTTTGGATGATGTGCTTTTTTTTCATATGACAACTTATTCCATTCAACACGCAATTTCGCGTGTATTTCTGGTCCCAATCTTAAAGATTTCACATGGCCAGGAAGAAAATAAAATAATCTTTCTAAATAAAATAAAATCTAACATTGGGGCAAAACTGGCAACTAGTTTTAACTTAATTTTACCACAAATGGTATTTTTTTAAAAATTTAAACAAATAAGTTTCCGACATCATATCGTATTTCTTTTTTTTTTCTATTTGAAAACATTCTATGATATGAAAGATTTCTGAGTGTCATGACTGTTGTATTTCCTTTTTTTTCTTCGTCTTCATTTCTTTTGAAAACTAATAGATTTCAGTATTTTGTAATTTGCTTAAAGTATTGCACAAATTTATTTTATTGAATTGAATTTAGAGGGTTATTGCAGTGCGAAATAATAATTTGAGTCTAATTAATTTTAGATTCAAATAATTATTTCGCATTGCCATAGCCCTCTAAATTAATTCAATTAAATATATTTCACGTTTATTTCCTAAAACTATTCAATTTAATGTTTTCACCATATTTTTAAAAAAATCTTTTCCTCTTACAATGTAAAAAATGTTGAAAAAATTTAATTTTGTTAAAATTTGGAAGTCTTTTTCAACAGTGTTTCTTTGGATATGGCCACTCAGTAGTGGTAACACTACACCGAACAATTTTGTTTTCAAAAAATTTCGATTCGGTTTCACGGTGTGAAGATAAAACCGAAGAACTTGTTTTTTTCGGTTAAACCGCCCATCTCTAACGTCCACATAGATATATCAGTTCAATTTTTCTTCTTTCAACTCGCTTATATTTATTCTGTCAGAGTAAAAAAAAAAAAAAAAAAAATTGGGGTTGTTTCGGGCCATTGGACTAATGAGTAGTGTTCGCCAATGGTCCGGGAGACTGGGGTTCAATCTAAGGTCGAGTCATACCAATGACTCAAAAAATGGTACTTGATGCCACCTTGCTTAACACTCAGCATTATAAGATGAGGATCAAGGGTAAAGTGGAGCAATCCAGGGAATGAAGTGGCGCCCTCCCCTACATCGCGATGTAGTAGCTATTGAAAAGGGAACCTTCAGGTCACCCTCTACTAAGGTTACTAACTTTACTTTTGCTTTATAGTTCACCATAGTCGAGGGTGACCTGAAGGCTCCCTTCTCGATAGCTACAACACCAAGGTGTAGGGGAGGGCGCTACTCCTTTCCCTGAATTGCTCCACTTTACCCTTGATCGCGTACCTTATAATGCTGAGTGTTAAGCAAGGAGGCATCAAGTACCATTTTTTGAGTCTTTGGTATGACTCGACCTGGGATTGAACCCAGGTCTCCCGCGCCATTGGCGAAATTTCTGTATATCCAAACTTTCGAAATAAATAACCCACAAAGGTTGATGTGCCATTAAACAAAGAAACCACTGGTATTGCAGTGTTTTCAAGATATACAAAATATTTCAGCACATCATTTGTATGAGGTTTATTTTTAAAGACATGAACCCTCAGTTATCCCAGAGAAAGTTATCACAAGATGATAGATCTGGTGAGTAAATAACCACTGTAATATTGTAATGATAAAATAACAATTTTTAAAATAAGAATGCATGATGTTCACCATTTCGTGCCATGATAGCAACAGAAATGGCATGGCTGCTCAAAAATACTATCCGCACCAATACTAACA
>CAUZXS010006548.1:0-5000 GCA_963585895.1 Sepioteuthis lessoniana
TGCCATGAGAGGAATTACTGAGGCAATTACCTGTAAATATTTTGAAATCTATAAAAAATTTCCATGTTTGGGTTGCTGAATTGACAATGGCAAGAAACCCAAACTCATAACCCTTTTAGAATAAATTTCAGAATTTTAGTTCATTGATTTTATTTAGGAATTTTTTATAAGTGCCCTTAGATAATTAAAGAGCTTTTACTTTCCCTTTGTATCTCCAGTTTAACTGTGCTTATTTCATGGAATAATATTGTTAATAATTATAAAGGACAGTGATGCCAATTGTTGCTGGTATCCTTTGAACAGTCCTCTAAGTCCTGAGGAAAATGAAGATCAGAGTAATAATCAAGATCATCGAGACCACAGCACTGCTAAGATTAGTTTGAATACTGTGAAGAGTCCTGGAGATCTGAGGAAACTTGTTGTCACTCAGACTTCAGTGAAAAACCACCAGTTAGAACAGATGGGTAAACTCAGCAGTAATAATAACAATAATAATAATAATATCCTGACTACAAGACAAAAGATAATGCATGTATTTAGTTGCTTTTGTAGCTAAACTCTATTCCAGATATTCTTCAAAGTATTTTACAGATTTGTAATCTAGCAAATGAATTGTGGATGTGTCATTTCTCTCCTGTCTCAAACAAACTGCAGATTCAAGTCTCTCTTCTGAACTTTTTTCTTAAGAATCAAACAGAAATATTTTGTGATTTGTGGTTCATTTGTTGTTGCTGTTATGAATAATTCCAGTTAGTCCGTGTGAATGAATCTCAATAGACACAAGATATAACGAGCAAAAAGTTGATCTGAGAATACAAAAACATGTCAAGCTTTGAAGAAACAGTTCAGATTTAAAAGCACAACAAAAAATATTAATCTTTTTTAATTCATCTTTTTTTGTTTTTGTATTTGTTTTTCAATAGATTTGTTCTTTTTGTTTTTGTAGAACTTCTGACCATTTATTAGTTTGATAGTTAACAAGCTTGTCTCAAAGACCATTCCCTAGTGTTGTGAATTTGATTTTCACTGGGTACCCTTATAGCTTTGTGCCAGATTATGATAAGTTTAGCAAATACTTTAACAAGATTATGTGGATTAAATTTAGGATTAACTTTAATATTTAAAGCAGGAATTAAGGTTCCTATATTCTTGACTGCAGCATAGATTACCATGTAGACTAATTGCTAAAACTATCATTATTATATACCAATGTACTTGGATTAGTATCCTCCTCTTGATTATTATAAGTGAGAACATTCCACTGATTGCACCTTCTTGGCTTCTTCAGTTATTTGTTATTGTCACTCAATATGGACTTCCCTTACAATCTTTAATAAAACTTAATTTTATTCTAAACCAAAAATAAGATTTTATTTCTACTTGAATATTATTCAATCAAAACCGATATTATTTGGTATAAATTATCACCAAAGCATTGATATTCTGTGACCAAAAATATGAATATATAACAGGCCAAAAATAAATATATCCCTTTACACTGCTATTTTATTTTTATTTGAAGTTTCGCTGGTATGAACTTTGGTAATAGATAATATCTAATAATATCTGTGTTGTAGAAAACTTAAATTTAAATATTATACTGATATTTTGTCAATATAGTAGAATTACACTGTCATATGTATGCAGTTATTTATTGTTCTATACACTTCTGTGGCAGTAGCAGTGGCAGTGGCGTCGTCATCGTATCTGTAGTGTAATGACTAAAGTGCTAGATGGTGGCCTTAAAGTGAGTTTGAATCCTTTTCATAGTATTATGTTCATTTTCAGACTAATACCTTTTGGAAAGATATGAACCCCCTTATCCGCCCAGCTATGGTTTGAATAGTATCACCGCTGTTCTTCCACAAGGATGGCTTTAGCATTAAATAACCCAAGATGTTTGATAAGCCTTTAAACAGAGAAAACAAACCAAATTTCTGCATTCTCAACTATATTGTGAAATGCACAAACTTCCTTTAAGACTGTCTTGAAAAAATGAGATTATCATGATAAGTATTTGAAATTCCATCCTGTTTTTGACTATTGAATTCTGACTGTTACTATTTATATAATTGTTAGTTGTACTACAAAATTGGTTGAATAAAGCTTGGGTAAATTTCATCTTAGTCTTTGTTCTACTTATAACTAAATTCTTGACAATCTGTTTGTATAATGTTTGAGACGAGCCCATTGGCCTAATAGGTTGAGTATTCGCCAATGACCCGGAAGACCGAGGTTCAATCACTGGTCGAGTCATACCAAAGACTCAAAAAATGGTACTCAATGCCTCCTTGCTTAACACTCAGCATTATAAGGTATGGATCAAGGGTAAAGTGAAGCAATCTAAGGAAAGGAGTCCCGCCCTCCCCTACACCTCAGTGTAGTAGCTGTTTTAAAAGAGAGCCCTCAACTATGGTTGCAAACTTTACTTTACTTTTACATTTTATAAAAATAGTTATAATGGGTGTACTTATTAATGAGCGATGCCGTAATACTTAATAATATCTGTTTTGACTGAATAATGTTCCACTAGAAATAATAAAATCTTATCTTTTGGTTTTGAAGAAAATAATTTTTTTTAATTAAAAAATTGATAGGACATATGTGTTTATGGACAATGCTGTAAATTTTTGGTGGTGATTTTGACTGATTGAAATAAACATGGCTCACAGCCTAATCAGCTGAAACAGTAGAATACACCAACTGTATCTCTGCAGAGGGGTAAGATTCCCCCCCCCCACTCCAATGAGTGTCCTGATGGTAAGGCTCTATTAATGCTGGAGTTTTGGGTAATGTGGAGTACTCCTTCATCGCCATCACTCCCAGATCCACTTTGGACCAGAGTTGTAACACTTGATAGGATCCTATCAATGCTCCAATAGAACTGTTTGACTGTGTGCAAACAAATGACTTATGCTGAATTGAATTGTTAGAAATGGAACTGTTTGATCATTTAACTGTGAGTATCTAAAAAAAATGTGTTTACAAATCATATATTCAATATATATGTAAAAACAGGATTCGGCATTAAATAACCGACAATGGTTGATATGCCACCAAACTAAACCTAAACCCGACCCAGAAATATCAGAATTTGATCGTTACAAACCAATATCAGTTAATGAATTTTCCTTCTCTTTATTTGGTTGTCTTCAATTAAAATGTTCTCAATGTTTCTCTAATTGCTGCTGAAAAAAAAACAAAACCCTTAGTAAAAATATTATTCAGCAAATACTTAAAAGAATTTCATCAGAAAAGTTTTTTTTTGCTTTGGAAAGAAGTTGCTGCAAAGCACATCTTTAAATAAGAACTATTTTCTCAAATAAAAGAGATGGCTGCTTAACGATAAACTTTATCACAGTTGCTTCTATCTATTTCTAGTAATTTGGGATCATTCAACTGAAAAGCAAATAAGTAAAGAAAATTATTCTATAGTGTCCCTATAAAAGCATAAACCAGAAAACAACCAAAGAATACACACTGTTACCACTATTGTTGGCACCTCTAATGGTGTAATAGTGAACAAGTTAGGCTTGCAGACCATTATGAGTTCAATTCTCACCGAGTGTCCTATACTTCTGGACTTTTGCCAAACTAAACTAACCATAATAAATGACTTTCAATGCTATGTCATTGTCACTAAAAGTTGAACAATTAATTCGCAGACCCCAAACTAAACTGTGACAAAAGCTTATAATAACTATATCTTCAAAACTGCCTAATATGAAGGAATGTCCAACTTTGTTGATAGTCAAGCTGAAAGCTCTGGTTCCACCTAATCACAGAAATTAACCTGCTCAATACTGAAATGGATGACCACTTATAAACAACAAATTCTAGAAATAATGTTAGGCCAGACTAAGCAGATCTTACTAAATAATAACTTCATTAACAGTGGTTACTATTTGATGATGAGTACAAGGAAAAAGAATCAACCCTTAAATGTTATAATATAAAAAACAAAAAACCAGATCTGAATACAGATGAGAAGTGAAAGGATATATCTGTGGGAATTTTGAATATTTCATATATTTCTAAATTATTTATGTATGAAATGAGGCAGCTAATTTTCCAGACAATATTCCTCAGTTTTTTTTTCTTCTTCTAGATGAGTTATCTTACTAAAGTTGGGGAGTCCCTATGGCATAATTGCTAAAGTGCTTAACTATAGCCTTAAACTAAGTGAGTTCAAACTCTAGACTCGCTATTACATTCGCTTTCTGACTAATGCCTCTGGGAAAAGTATGAATTTCCATATCCCTCCCAGCTATGGCTTATATAGCATAATTGCTGTTCTTCTACAAGGATGGCTTTGGCATTAAATAACCTACAAAGATTGATATACCATTAAACAAAGAAACCAAACCAACCTATAAGAAAATGATTTTCTTTTCTTTTCAAGAGTCAAAGAATTATCTCTCCCAGCTATGGGTTAAATAGTACCACTTCTGTTCTTCTACAAGAATGGCTTTGGCATTAAATAACCAACAAAGGTTGATATACCATTAAACAAAGGAACCAAACTTACTATAGTTAAGAGCCCAATTTACCCGACTGTTTATTCAGGACTGAAAGGAGAAAAAAGATTGAAAATTTGTACAAAATCAAACATAAACAGCTTCTTGTCAACAGGTCATCCAAAAATTGTAGATGCTTCTACAAAATCCTTTACCAGGAAAGTTCCATATAATGGTTAATGTGTAGGACTGCAACATCATAAATAAACTGTTGTATTCAATTTCAGACTAATGCTCTTAGGAAAGATATAAACCCCCTTATCTCTCCAGCTATGAATTAAATAGCATTACGATTGTCCTTCTACAAGGATGGCTTTGACATTGAACATTCCCCAAAGGTTGATATGTTATTAAACAAAGAAAGAAAGCCAAGAATAAGCCTTAACCACTATGAATAAGATCATCTGTGTAGGCTGTCTCGTGATTTATATGTTTAACTGAACTTCTGGCCACTCAGATATGATCTTTTTTCTGTGAAGTAGA
>CAUZXS010006548.1:12500-129130 GCA_963585895.1 Sepioteuthis lessoniana
ACTGCATCAGTATGTTACCTGCTCATGAAAATTTGATCTCTATATTTTCTTTCTATGTACAATTAAACTTCGTGAAAACAAATTAACCAATTATAATTCCAGTGCAGCTTTTGTATTTTAGTTTAAGAAAGAAAGTGTGGTGGAGAGTGGTAGGCTGGAACAGGTACCATGACAAATTCACTGCTGGGAGAGCTGGTGTGCAAAGAATTAATTTCATAACCCTCTGATCCATCATCTAGAAGTATACATACATAGGTATGAGGGAGGTTAAATTTCCCAAAGTCTATCTGTCTCTTCTCTTTTTAGAGTGACAAATGCTAAAATCACTGAGAACAAAGGTAGGTTGAGAGCTACAATATATAGATTTACTTCATCCAGTTGATCATGAAGAGAAAGCTATTCAAAAGGACATCAAGAAGAGTTTATTTTTCTAATTATCTAATTTTATTAATATAGTTATTCTGAGAAAATTTTAATGCCAATAAAAAATGAAGAACCTCAAGAAACTGAGGTTATAAATCACAAAATTGTTTTGAATTTAAGGTGAATTTATTAAATTTGAGTTAAAGAATTTATTATTTAATTTGAAAACATTAGAAATGCTTTTAACTTTTTAAAAGAAAAATCCTTAGCATTTTTTTAAGAAAACTTTTTGAAAATGCTTAGGTGTTTGTTGCAGAACATTGGCTGATTAGCAAATAATAGGCACTTAAATATATATCGCACCTTGAAAATGTTTTAGTGTTTGTTTTTTTTGTTTTGTTCTTTTTTTTTTTTTAATTCAGATTCTGGCTTTGTATTCAATAATTATTCTGTGCAGCTTATCTCACAACCAGTGTTTGTTTTGTGTGCAAACATACAATTTCTGTCTCTCCACATGTGTTCACATTATTTGTATGCACAATGTTGTTTGATGCACTCATAATTTTCATGTCATTTCTTGGACAAAAACAAATTTCATCGTTATCATAAGTCACTGTCCATTTTAATTTGATTGAGATATATATATATATATATATATATATATATATATATATATATATATATATATATATATATTGAATCCTCCATAATTGTTTTTAATCTATTTTTAAACTTGCATTCATTCTTTGATTAATTTTTCTAGAAAAAAATATTTATAGATAATTTCTGGGGTGTCTATACTAATGAGTTTTGCAATTAGGAAAATGTTTTTTCCACTTAGATCTGATATCCAATCATACTTATTCTTCTATAGTTAGAGAACAATAGAAGCCAGATAACTCAAAGAATTATTAAAGCCAGATATCTCAAAGACACTTAATTCATAGTTTTTGTCATGTTTTTGTAAATAGTTTTTTTTAGGTTTTTTTAATTCTTAAAAAGATTTTTTTTTTTAAATTTTACTTCTCACTTAAAGATGAAAATTAAAATTGATATAGTACTGGCCTAGTAAGCAGAGCTTAGAATACATTGACTACATCCCCCTGCAAAGGATTAAGACCCTGGGTATGAGACTAATCTACATCTAATGGTGAGGCTCCAGCTCTGGGTCTCTGGGGATTGTCGAGTACCCCTTCATTGCCAGATCCACTCTGACTCAAAGGGATAGTACTTGTTTGGATGCAATAGATTTGTTTGGAAATTATCAATATTAGATAGGAATACTTGCAATAATAAAATTGTATGCTATTTTTTATATTAAGAATAATGACTTGAAGCTATAATTGTTTATAAAGGATTATTATTATTAGTTACTTGAAACTATATAACTGTGTGCATATTATTTGCATTTGATGGGAGTACTTGAACCTATGTAAATGTGTACAAACAAGTTGTTTTTTATTATTATTATTATTATTATTATTATTATTAAAAAATTAGAATAGTCACTTGAAACCATATAATTGTGTATAAATTATTAGTGTTAAGAATAGTTACTTGAAGCTATTATAGTTTATACATGATAATTAGTTACTTAAAAATATTTACTTGATTAAAAAAAAAGAGAGATTTCATCATTAAATAACCCGGCAAGGGTTGACATACCATAAAACTTATGAACCAACACATTTGAATTACATACAATAAGATCAATTGGGATCTTTGCTCCAATTCTATGTTGTCATTGTTCTTATTTTTTCTTCAGATTATTGAATGTATTCTTTTCATCGTTGTCAAGTTCAATATTCTTAAGAAAAAAATTGGAACGTTAATGACCTTTCTCAAAGTTATAGCAAAGGAGATCATTATATTTGATTTTAAAAACACAAATTGAAATTTAAGATTTCTTTGTTTTTCAATGTTGTCTCCATCTTTTCTTTTTGTTTGCCCAGAAATTAACACAAATGTTAAGTTTTAATAACTAAGCCATTTTATGACTGAATGCCTTGGTTCAAATAATAAAATGGCCTACTAATGTATCTTAACATTATTTTCATAATTTTGCAATGCTTGACTAATATTGTATATATTTTTATGAACAAAACTGAACTTCAGTTTTAGTTTTCATAAGATTTATTTAATTTTATTTAAAAGGAAAATGTTCTCTTCTATTACAAAAATTGGTACTAATGTAATTTGTAACTTTAAACTTGACAATCAGAATTAAAATTTCCCCTTTTAAAGATCTATTGCAATTTTAATTGATAGATTTTTAAAGATTATATAATTTTAATGAAATATCAATTCTTTTTGGCATATCAATTATTATTTCAATTGAATCTTTACCTCAATAATTACAAAAATACAACTAATAATAATAATAATATTAATTAATATCTCTGCTGTGAAAATTCACATTGATAAGTAGCAATGACAACACACTTGTTGAAAATGTGACCCTCATTGATAAAATATTATTAATTCACAAAGAACAGTTTATTTAATTTTTTTAAATTTATATCCTGAAAAAGAAGAATCATTGAAAAATACCCTTAAGTTTTATTAAATCTGATTTATCAATTTTTTTTTTCAATTTGAGTGTATTTGACATTGAAAATATTCCAAATGAATTTTTTTCATCCCACTAAATTTGTTTATATACAACATAGGAAAACTATTTTTCTCAAATCATTTTTTTTTATCATAGATATAAATTCTGGGAAAAGGAATTAATATTATACATGATTGAATATTTTTCTTTTTTTTTTTTGTCAATGGGTGTCATTTTTTGATAATTGCATTGTCATACCTAGTAACGATGATGATGATGAGAGAAAGAAGAATGGAGATGTGAAAATTCCAAAATGAGAAGAAAGACAAAAAGGATTGCCAATGTGATAGCATGAAAATAGTTGTGAAAAGGTAATTGGAAGAGAGAAACTAAATCCCTATTCAGCAAATGCAAGCCAGAATGAATTCATTAGAATAATCTACAGGATTTGAAACAGCAAGTACAAAAAAAAAATAATAATAATAACAACAACAATAATAATAATAATAATAATAATAATAATAATAAAATTTTTAATTTAAAAAATATAATAAAATGATTGAAGATGTAAAGATTTGCTTTCTGATGAAGATAGATAAATATTCATATTGTTGCCTGTAACCACAGTTCAAGCTTGGATGAAAGCCATAATTTTGAATGCTAATTTTCCAGGTAGATAAGACCTCTTCCACTAAAAGATTCATATGACATACTCTGGTTACATATTAAGCTTAATATACACTAACCAGGAAAAGATAGTGAGTGTATGGTTCATGCCTTATTTCTTTACACAGGTTCTGAGCTTACTGTCTTGACATTTCTGTTCAAGCTTTAGATTTGGTTCACTGTCAAACAAGTTCAGTATCTTATTTGGTAGTCATTTATTCAGTTTAGTTTGGTACAAAGCCAGAAGTAATGAACACCCCATGAGAATCACACTCACTTGTAATAGTCTTCAAGCTTAGCTCTCTAACCACTTTATCCTTCAAGATGGTATATCAAATTTCATATTGTAACTAATGCTTTTTAATAAACTGGCTTCTACTCTTACAGGTTTCACCTCAAACGAGTGAGGTAAAGTTATGAGCTTAGTTCCACGTGGGGGGGGGCTTTTTTCCAAGGCAGCACCTGCTCCCTTGTCTAAAAGAGGTAAAGTGCTGAGTTTATTGATCAGCATCTTTTAAGGGCAATACTAACGGAACTAAGCAGTTTTTCTCCCCACCCCTATAGGAGTCTTAATTCCTGTCGGGTATATCTCACACTAAACTGACATTGAAGGGGCACCCAAACTCATTCACAATGCTTGTCTCACTCACTGACCAATATACTTTATTAAAGAAAACCATCACTAATCAATAATCTACATTAAAGAAAATTTAAAGCAAGTCATTGATGAGATATATATATATATATATATAAATACTACAAAATACTTAACAATTAGTAAAAAATTATTTAGATTACTTGAGTATTAGTTCATTAGTTGAGTGAAAAAATGATTTTTCCCATGGCCAAGTCATCAAAATTTGCAAGTTTAAAACAAAAAAATCCATTAATGATATTGAAAAAAAAATATTTGATTTTGTTTGGGTTAAGAGAATAAAATTTGTTTGTAATTAAATAACTGAATCCAAAAAAAAAATTTCTGCATGAATATTTTTTCTTAATCAACAAGCTAATTCTCATAAAATAAACTGATTTAATAACTTCCTTTTAATGCTTGCATACCATATACATAAAAAAAAATCTTCATTTTTCTCATTTTTAATCATAAATTTTAATTCAAAATATTTACCAAATTATATTTTGTGCAAGTAATTGTACCAAGTTTACTAATTTTTTGATATCATAGATCTACATTTAAAACTCAAATCTTTAACTATATTACTCTCATACTCATTTCTGACATTGAGCTCCAAATACATATAAGACTGTTGATTGTCTGCCCTTCCGTCAGAATTACTTTTTAATCCAGCAGATTGCCAAATATCGTTGTTACCACAGAAACAAGGCCAGATATCAAAAAGTTATTCTGAAACAAGGGCAGATAATCAACATTCCTGTATGTATTTAGGGATCAATGCTTTTATTTTGTCTAAAGAAATGGTTTTCTGACAGTTTGATGTGATTGTCTTATTGTTTTTCATCTACTCTTTCGTTTTACAACTGTAGAACTCTGGCGTTTACCTTTCAGAATTCCTCCAAGTTTTTCAGTCTGGATCGTCGTGTCTACCTTGTATTCAACAGTCATTATGTCAAAAAAAACCCTCTGTATCTGTGTGGCACCGTGTGGCTGGGGTATAAAGAGCATGCCCCAGCAATCCTACAGCTGTAGATTGTCTACCCCTAGTTGTTTGTACTTTAGGTTACTTTTGATTATAACTATTTGACTTCTACAACAAATACTACTACTTCTACTGTTAGATTTGTGTGCAATTCTACTACTAATGTAATGTCCCCCCAACCCAAGTCAACTAACCATTTTTCACTAACCATGGCTATCATTGACTGATATAGTCTACAAAGACTTTGTTCTTATTGGAGTATATCTGCTTTTTTATTATTTGTTTTGTTTTGTTTTGTTTATCTTAATTGAAAAATGCCATGAAAAATTTATTGATTATATTTCTGCTATTTTTTTTCTTCAAATCTTTAGTCATATTTTCTCTACATTTTTAATATTATTTTCATTCTTTTTTTCTTTCTTTTTATTTATTTTTGCCTAAAAATCTTATGAACAGCATGAAACAATATCAGTTAATGCTATGTAGAATACAGTCTTTAAAAACTTAAGGCAGCAAGTTTAAAATATATTTATCTTTAACAGTAAAATCTAAATATATATATACAATCATCTGCGAATAGACATGAAAAGAATACATTTTTTAAGCTTAAATCACTTTAAAAAGAAAAAGAAAAATCTACTTATCCTCTCCCAGATGTGTCTTTCAAGTGCCCCAGAAATGATCCCAGCTTGAGGTTAATGCAGGTCATTTCTGAATTTTTTTCTCCTTTTCTCTATCTTTCTCTCTTTCAGGTCACTTCTAAGACACATAAGATGATTCCTTTCTCTTTCTGATCCCTAAACCCAAGTCCAAGTTCTGTGGAAAATGAACAGGGGTTGCCCCTCTCCATTACTGAGTCGATAGGTCTCAGTACAACAGTGGCATGGCTTAAAAATCTTCTTATCTTTAAGTACTCACGCCCATCACCCAACTAGAATTGTACTTGTGCATCTTTTAAACAGTTTTGGACATGGGTTTGGTAAGAATATTTACTGTACAAAAATACTGTGCATACAACACATATCACACATACACAAACACCTCCTTATATATATATATATTTATATCTATCAAAAGAAGAAAAGCAAGACGTGAAAACTAATTTGATGGAGTGTTTATATATTTATCATGACATCTTGCTCTGTAAGAACTTCATCAGACAAGGCCTATATAGAGTAAAACATCATTATAAATATATTAACACTCTACCAAATCAATTTTCATGTCTTATTTCTCTTCCATTCTCTCAGATTTTTTATACATATATTTATACACATCTATGTAAGAATAGCTATGTGCATAATTACTTACATCTGTTCTTAAAACTATATATATATATATATATATATATATATGCATTAAATGATTAATTTTGTATACCCAGAAGTATTTTCAATAATCTTGAAATCAGTCTCACATACATACATACATACATACTTTTATATTTATATATAAAATATATATGTATATATTTATATATGTGTGTGTATGTGAATCAATTTCATTTTTTTTTACTATTCTACCAGTAGTTACATTCCTACATACATTTATTACCAATGGTTTCTAGACAAGTACTAATTTCTGCATCGGTATGGTTCTAAATACATTTATTACCTGATACTAAGTGATTTTTTTTGCTGGGGGGGGAGGTTATTTCCGTTTGGCTAATGCATCTCACTTTTTATTAAATGCTGCCTTTTTGTTATTTTCATCCTACCAAATTTTCTGTCATTTGATTTAAACTCTCAGCATTAATTAACTTTTCCTTTACACATGTTCCAACCTTGTTTTACACATTTTCCTACACACCAGTGCTGTGTAAGCATACACACACATACACTCAGAAAAATATGCACACACATACACACACACACACACAGAGAAAAAAAATATATAAAACGTAAAGAAAAATAGTCTGATGAATTATGAAATAGCATAAAAATATGAAATACACACACACTCACACACACACACACACACACACACACACACACACACACACACACACACACACACACACACACAATCTTAAAGTTACAGCAGAAACAGTACTGAATACAAAATCCATTTTTTAAGAAATATCAAATGATTTCCTCTTGTCTAAAAGTTTACACCAAAAGTTTTTAATAAAATGATTAAAATTATACAAAAATGGATGTGACGAAAACCTCGGTGTATCTGATGTGTGTTTGCTAGTCTTCTTGTTGATATTTTTTTACTCTTCCAAGTGAAAACAAAACAAAACAAAAAAAATCTCCAGTTAGGAAGAGAGAAGAATAAAACTTTTCATTTTGTCATTTCTATGCATGATTTTATAAGTGGGCTCAATATTTGTGATGGTTCCTTAACCAATGTTTACGAAAACTCCAGGAATTTTTTTAATCAACTGAAAAAAAAAAAAAAAATGTTCATAACTACAAACAGCTACACATGTTTAAAACACGCACATTGTTATTATCCAATTATTTAAACTAAAAAAAAAAAAAAAGAAAAAACATGTTCTGTGGATTCCACTGAATAGGACCATTGATTATCAGGACCAATTTGTGCAACAGGACCAATTTTCTAAGAACTGATTCCGAAGTATGTAATCATTTCTAATTTGTTTCATATATTATGACCACAGTGCCATTTATTTGGACCAATCAGCAGTGATACTGAATTAACATTATTTTTATTAAAACTTGATAGAATTACTAAAAATATATATTTTTAGTTCTTAAAACAGCTTTGTCTATCAAATATTTTTTGCTTGTGACTAGTTAAATGCAAAATAACCGAACCCTTAATATCGTGTTATGTTCTGTTTGACTAAGTTACTTCCCTTGTTTCAGACAAGAGTTTTCTATAAATAGCTTTTTATAGAAAAACTGTTTGCTTTGTTCAGTTAATCGAACCAGCCGGTAATTAGGTGCAGGAATGTTGGTCCCAATGAAGCCCCATTAACTGGAATCCACTGTATGTACACACTTCTAATAGTACACTTCTTCTCTCACTCTCTGCCCACACACATACATATCTACAAACACTTGCACACATAACATCACCCAATGGCTTCTTGGTTAAAATCAAAGTGTAGTATCTGTTTAGCTAAGCCTTACAGTTATCTGCAATGAAAGAAATGGGATCTGTTGGTCGTTGGCTTAATCAAAAGTGACTTTCTAGTTTCTTTAGAGATGTCTGCCTTAACAGTATGAAGTGCCAATAATTTAGTGGTACAGGTTTGTATTTGACAGAAAAGTCTAAACACTTCTTTATATACTGCAATGATAATGTTTTTTTTTCCCCCATTCACTGTTATGGGTACACACTGGTATGGATATGCACTCAAATCTTGTCAAGCATAGACTTAATATTTGAGATACAAAAGAAATGTTTGTTTCTGTTTTTTGTTTTTTTTATAATTCCTTTTCTTAAATTTCATTTGCAAACAGAAAACTGAAATTTTTATTTAGAATGTAACAGAAGTTCTCACAGATACTTTTGCCTTCTGGAGAGCATCAAATCTGAACTGAAATTCCATAAAGTCTTTGTGAATTACCCAATCATAGAATGAAGAGTTAAAAAGCCTTCAGGAAAAGAAAAAATTGCAGATTGTCTCTGAAACAGTTTTTGTAAGAATTCCACAGCCTTGAAGCTCATGAACTTTTTAAGAAACTACAATGGGTGCCAAACTAAACATTAATTTACCATTTCTACAGACATAAAATTTTACACAATATATTCAAATAGAAACAAAAAAAAATGCCATTGTCAAATCGAATGTTACACAAAAAAGGTGTGAGTGAATTTTACAAGTCTTTTTTAAAATAAGATTTTAAATAAATTTAATAAACAGATCTTAATTAATTGATTAAAAAAAGATCTTGTTAGGAAATTTACTTCTGATTCTGTCATGTGAATGAATGGACAAAATTAAGTGAAAGTTTGGGAGTTTTTAAGATTTAAAACAATTTTAAAATAATACCATTAAAAAAAATCCACTTTTTTAAATTCTTTCTAATCTCTTAGAGAGATTCATTTGCAATTTTGAAAAACGTGTATAGAGAACATAGTGTGATGATGATGATGATGATGATGTGTTGCCAGAACATGTTAAATATGTCTATGTTAAACATGTTAAATATGTTTATGTTTAAACAGTTTGTTTTGTTTTTTTGTTTTAAGTGTTTTGTTTGGACAAAATGTAGATGTCTTGTTTTCACTTTTCTCATTATTTTGGAAAAGCGATTTTTCAAAGCATATTGCAAATGTACATTGCAATCATTCTTACCAAGGGTTCCTTTTTAGCCCTCTTGTTGTTTGGGTTTTCCCTTTAATTTGGTTCATTGTTTTACAAAAAATAAAAACAATTTTTAAAAAAAATACAAAAAATTTTTTTCATGAGCACTGACTTGTACTCTAATGGTATATAGAACTGACTTTTAATAGTTAGTTTTATTCGCCCTGTAAAAAGATGAACAAAGAAATAAATTAAGTGTACTAAACAAATTCAGATTTCCCTTATATAGAGTTGACTCTCCCAAATATACCATAGCCAAAATGGAGAAATAAACAGTTTGGGTAGAGTAGAGAGGGGAACATATTCCTTGAAATTTTGCTGTTTGTAAAGTTGAGATTTTTAGTTTAATTTTAGTTGTGTAATAACAGTAATAAATGATTTCTTTCTTTATTTAGTCAGTCATTTCGAGGTTTTAATCAATAAACCTGTTAGAATTAATTTGAAAAGTGTACTTTATATGAAGGTTTTTGTATATTCAGTTCATAATGAGGTAAATATTTAGCTCTAAAAATGTGATAAAATAAATCCTGTTTTGATGACATTATAAAAAATATCTATAATTTCATCTGGCAATATCTTTTAGATATCCTCTCTAAAACAACTGAATTCATTTCTGTGATGGAAGAAGATCTTAAAAAATAAAACAAACGTGAGACAGAATTTTCGTGTCCATTTTGTGACCTGCCATCGCTTTAAATAAAGCCCAAGTTCTTTTTTTGGCTTTTTTTAATTTAATGACTGAGGGTTATCTCCCTTTCACGTGATTGACCAGACAGGACTAATGCACAGATCATAAATCAGTGTGGGTTTACTCTCCAGTCAATAACAGTTGAAGCAGTTACAAGTATTTAAAGTTTCATTCAGGACTTTAAATACTTTTTTTAATCTGAATTGTTCACACTTTAATTTTCTTTGGAAACGAACCATAATTAGACATTAGAAAGATTTCCAAGTCAGGCTGACAGTCCCAAAAGATAAAACACATTCCTACACAAGAGAGAAATAGGGACAACCAGTTGTTCTGTTGATACCCCAATTCCCAAATTATTAAAAAAGAAAAAAAAAACTTGTTATGCATTCCACTCATACTTTACACACATATTAATGTAGGTGATTTTTTTTTCTTTTTACCTACACTTCCAATTAATCTTTCTATGTATAAAATTTTCTGTGTGTCTGTGACTCTGTTGGTAAATATTTCCCTAAAATTTCGGTGACTTTTTTTCCTAGACTTCATTGGGCTCATTACAAAACCAAAAACAAGTGTTTTCCTTCTCAAAATGAATCTTGAAATCCGATTCAGCATGCTAGCTTGTGAACAGTAGTTGTCTCCCACGTGTGTATATTGAAGTTGCAAAACAATGTGGACTGCTTGTACAAAAAGACAATACTAAAACAGAACTAGTCACCATTACAGAGAGCTATAAAAAACATTCTTCTCATAGATATTCTCATCTTCAGATATAATATGACACTTTCTTATTAGTTTAAAGACCTTTCATTTCTTTTTCCTTTATTTTTTTATTCATTTATTTTTATTTATTTATTTATTTATTCATATTTATGAATGAGTAGTAGAAAATAAACAGAAATCTCCTTTTTAAGCAATCATGTATTCTCAGGAATTCTATGAGAAAGCCTAAGAAGTATCTTCTTTTTCTCCTCCTTTTTCTTTTTTCCCTCCACCTTTCCTTTCTTTATTTTTCTCCTCCTATTTTTTTCTTCTTCTATCTTGTTTTCTTTCTTTCTTTCTTTCTTTTCCTTTTTCTACCTCCTTCTTTGCTTCTTTATCATGTTTCTTTTTTCTTTCTCATTTTTCACTTTTATTTTTTTCTCTTCTTCACTTCAAACCTTCATTTTCATCTATCTAAACTATTTGTATTCAGAAATCTTATAAAAATTCTTTTCTCCCATAAATTCTCCCTTCTTACCTTTTTAAGATTACTCATACAAGCTGACAGTATCCAACTGATCAACTCATAGAAATGAATTGAAACATGGAGTAAAACAATAAACAAAATGAGATCATAAGTCTGGTGGGAATTAAATATTAATGAGGAATTGATAAAAAAATTCCAAAATTGAAATATCTCAATTTATAATTATTTCATATTGACAATAAAATTGTGGTGTAAACAATTTTTAAATTTTAAAATCTCAACCTGGATTTTTATCTTCCTAAGTAAAAAAATATATTTGGCTATTTTCCCCAGAAACAGCAAAGCAAAAAAATAATTGTTTTTTTTAAGCAAAATTATAAAAACAAAAATTTGAATTTATCAAATATTTCTGATAAAATTTCCTCGAAAATTATTTTGAGTTGGATGTCTGTAGTTTATTCCAACAATTCAAAAAAATGTTTTCTTTCCCATAGTATTATTTGAAAGAAATTATTCCTCCACCTTTTCTATCTTCAAAAATTATGTAGATTCTCTCTGTTTCTCTTATCTATCTTCTATACTAAGTGACTAGTTACTGACCAATCAGTTTTGACTATAATGTTGTACAGCAGCACAATGTCTATACACACAAACAGTGTTGGCATTTAATGCCTGTCAATAAGAATGTATTATATAGTATGTACTGTTTTCTATTTTATGTAGATATATAATCTTTTATCACTTTATACTATATGCAATTGTTCCTTTCATTTAAGAAAATACTGATAGCCACACCAATAAATACCAGCACTTGATTTAAGACAGGATTTAACAATAAATTAAAGAGAATTTTTTTTTAATATATATTTATTTATCACTTGAATTAGGGAAAAATTATCTAAATCAGATAGGAAATTAGATTATATAAACAAATGTTTTTTTTTTCAGTCTTCAAAGTGGAATGGAAAGTCTTTGAACCCAAAGAAAAACTTTCAAACTTTCCAAGTGTTTCATTGTGTTTAATTCAAGTCCCAAATCTCTAATTTCCTTGTTTTATCGTGTAAAGCAAATCTTGATACAAATTTGTTTCTTAATCTGTTAATCCATTTTTTCTGTCATAAAAAATGTCGTTCCATCATGATTAATACAATTATTATAACCAACTGTTATTAGTACTGGATTATAAATATCTCGATATATTATTTAGAAAATTGTTTATAGCAATTTAGATCTCTATAACTCTTTGCCATTTTGCTCGCTTCCTTTTTTTTAAATCTGAAATGCAAAACAAGGAGTAAAACAAATCAAAGTTTTTAAAAAATAAAAAGATGAAACTTATAATCTGAAAAGAAAAGTTGTTTACAGTTTTTTTCTTGTTGTCGCTTAATCTTTAGCTTCTTTTATACATCAAAATGAATTTTTATTCTTGTTGCTATTTCATTGTTTAATAGTGAAAGATGACGGGATGATGATTTTTTTAAGTTTTCTTCCTCATCAAAAACTAGAGACATTCAAAAATATCCATCATTTGGTGAGATATCCTAATAATGTTATTGTGAGTATATATTTACACATACACACAAATAAAACACACACACACACACACACATACATTCAGTGAAACACATTAATTTTAAAATTGTATGAAAAGGTCTGTTTAATCAAATCAGAATTTTTCAGTGCTATTAAAAAAAAAAAAAATTATGATAAAATCAAATATTAAACTCAAGTTTATATATAAAATGAAACCAAAAAAAAATCTGATTTGCATTTTACATTTATTTAAATTTATATCTGCATCGTCTGTGATTGACTTTTTTTTAGATATTCAATATTGAGAACTCAGTAATTACATCCAGAAATGCAAAATCAAAAAGAAAAAGAAAAAAAAAGTTAGAACAGATGTAGAAATGGATAGAAACGTTTGGTTCATTGAAGAAGAAAAAAAAAAGAATCTTTGCCTGGCTTTCTTCATGTCAAAGGTCAGTTCTAGGTTTTCCAAAAAAGATATGTGTGATCTAGAATAAATTCATCTTACTCTAACCCAGTTACAGAAAAAAAAAAGGAAAAATTTTAATAAACTTTTTACCACCAAAATTTCTTTACACTTGTTTTAAAACCAAAAATCATTGATTTATGTAAAAAATTGAAAAAACAAAAAACAATGGTGAAATGTTACTCACAATTTGGGGTTTAATAAATGGTGTATGTTAATGAAGTAAATTATTCTAAAATAAAAATGTTATTGAAAATCTTGATTATGTTGTTGATGGTATGAAGATGTATGAGATTAAATCCAAGTGAGGAATCTTTTATTTCTAAGATGCTTGGTATAATGGTATGCTGCTTTTTTCTTTTTTTTTTTTTTTTGTTCTTGTTATCTTGTTCTTTGTACTTCACAAAAAATGTTCTTCTTACTCTTAAATAGATTTTCAGATAATTTGAAAATGAAATTTAAAAAAGAAAGGTTTTGATATAAATCTGAGATTTCAGTTCTCACTAAGATGGAAAAGATTGAATTAAATGAAAAACTGTTTTTTAAAAGGATGCAAAACTACAACAAAAAACATGGTTTAAAAAATCAATTTTTAAAGTAAAAAAAGTGAAAGCACAACAAAAAAAAAATACAAATAATAAACTTTTTTTCATTTTTTTCAATTTTTTTTCATTTTTTTTTTTTTTTGTGTGTGTGTATGTGTTTTTTTTTGTGTGTTTTTTTTTTCTTTAATAATTTCAAAAGCCAAGATAGCAGAACTTGCAAAATATGCTGGCCTGGAAGAGTCTCATTAGTGGCAGATTTGATTAATTTAGTAAAATTTCAATATCTTTATCTCTGTCATTCTTAATTATCGTTGTTGCTATTGTTCCTAACATTGTCGTGATTACTGTTAAAATTTAATTTCCTAAAATTATCTTCCTGTTTTCACTTGTAGTTTTCTGTTTCTCATTTTCATATGTGAAAACATGTGTAGGTTTCTTTCTCCCACAAAATTTCTTGATTTTCAAATATATAATTTAATATTAATTGATGATAAAGTCTGAAAAATTACCACCTGACATTAATTCATTAAGTCTTAATTAAAAATAAAACATTCCTCAGGTAATTGTGAAGGTGTCTCCCTTTCTTAGATAAAACCTTCCTGATTGATAACTGCTTGCAATTTGTTTTGCAATAATTCTTATCTACAAAAGCCGCAGCAGTGTCTGTTTTAGTGGATCTCTTTCTTTCCTTACAATTTCTGAAAGAGAAACAAGGTTGCATGGAAAGATAGTAGAAATTATGTAGAATTTTGAATATAAATAATAAACAACCTCCCCCATCCCTACAAAGAAACAGAACCCTCCCACTCCAAAGAAGAGCTTCCTTTCTTTACTTTCTCAAAAAAAAAGGGAAAGAGGTTTATTTATTCCTTTTTGTTGTGTGCCATATTTATGTTCAATATAACAAAAAAAAAATCATGAAAAAAAAAAAAGCAGCAAAACAATTGTTTTGTTTTTTGTTTGTTTGTTTGTTTAGTGTGTTGTGTTTCTTATTTTCAGCATTGCAAAAATAAATTTTTTTTTTTTTTGCCAGCAAGATTTCTACATTGTTTCTTGTAGAACAAGGAACATTTTAAATATTTGTTGCCATTGGTATGTGAATCACTTTATTCTTCTGGCCAATCGCAATCAATGCCCATCTAAACTGCCTGGCTTTTGCCACTCTTCCATCAGTTAATATTTTGAAAAGCTTTGCTGAGTTTATTTAACTAGGGCCGATGATGATGATGATGATGATGATGATGGAGGTGGTTATATTGGAATTATTACAAAATTTTGAGTGTCATTGTAAATGCAATAAAACTTTCTCTTGTTTATACATGCTTGTGTCTTTCATTGCTTCCATAGTTTTCTTCAATGTTTCTCATTTTCTTTTTCCTCAGCTGATCAAGTCAACTTCAGTCAGGCTTTAGCAGGGAGGATGCACTCACCAACAAAGCTGTAGATTTACATTAGTCTGTTAAAGATACAAATGGGAGAGACTCCGTGGGGATTGTGTAGCGTTATGAGTGCCTTATCAAATATAATGTGATGTTACCCCTTAGGTATCAGTCAGACCCCATTGTAACCTCACCATGATAAAATGTGATAAACAGAAAACCACTTCAGTTGGTTGCAGGATACAGAAGTGTATTTGGGGCTGCATTATTTACAACAGTCAGCAAAAAAAGAGGGATAGAGAGTAAGAATGTGTCAACTGATTAGAGACTATAAGCCATGCGAGAGGAAAGTGTTGACAAACATGGTTATAATTATTCTCCTACCAGCTGTTTCTTGTGCCCACACTCAATCAGCTGTTGCTGACTCCCACCTCCATTGGGGTCTCTTCATCATCTCTTTGGTCTGGTCTTTCTGACTGCCCATTCCCTAACTCTGTGTCTTAGAACCGCTTTCTAATATATTTTCTAATTATTCCTTAACTAATGCTTTAATCACACATAATCCTTAAAACTTTTAGAGACACGTCATTGCTAAATATCAGCTGATATCTAAAACAAACTTGTTGATCTTATTATGACAGGAGTTGACACATTTAGACAGAATAAGGTTTTGACCTTTGCAAAAGAAAAACCTGCAACTACAAACTTAAAGTTTTGCTAGAAAACAGTTCATTACTCAAATGATTTAGTAAATCCCTAATTATATTACAATTGAACCTGTGAATATAATAATGGCCTGCTAGACTAGTTTGTAAATTGTTGCTGCACTGGGAAGTATATCATCCACAATATGAAACAGAATATATTCTGATGAGTCAAAAAATTATGATAGGCAATATGTGGCACAAATGCCAACTACTGTCTCATAAAACTATGTAGACCTATATTAGAAATATATAAGCTTTGAGTTCTTCATTTTGCCATGCTTAATGCCATAGAATTAGGCAAGAAGAAAGATTTAACCTTTTGAGGCCTGAGCTCCTGAGTCTAAATTTGCCTGCTGCCATTTGAGCATGATCTCCACATGGGTAAACCAGTGGAATGGTAGAGAGGATGGAAATAAAAGAACCACTAGTATACCAGGGTAATGGACTCAAAGGATTAAGAGTTTGATGAAGCTCAAATTGTTATGGTCAGAAGTTCAGAGCATTTGTGAAAAAGCATGGCAGGTTAGATGGTCACATTCAATTGTGCTGGGTACCTATTACTAATGGTTTGAGAAAGGAAAATGATAAACCACTGAAAGACCTAGACTTATCAATATGAGAAAAGAACCGAGGTTTTGCTGCCAAGTATGACCCAGCAAAAGGGCTACTGTGACATGTATTGCAGACAGCTTTGATCAAAGTAAAGGAAAGAATGTATCACAACACATAGTATACTGACCATTGTTCTGCAGGGGTATGCATAGCTACAGATCAGCCAGTGTACTCGTGCTAATCACTGTCTATCACCAAAATCATTTGGACATGCAAGTATTGGGACTAAATCTTGTGTCAATAGAAAAAGATCACCTGATCTGAAAAGTCTTACTGTCTTCATTCAAATGAAAAGCAAGCCATGATTGATAGCAGAGTTCATGAGTATCTTTATCCAGGGGATAGAAAGCAGTTGCCATTGAAAGGCTGCACATCAGCTTCAATAACTCTGAAGTAAATAGTACATGACTATTTCCAAGTAGAACATTGCTGAAGCCATTTGTTGTGTAGTCACCAATGACTGCTGGATTGTGATAGCTGGTCATCTGATAGAGGAAGATAAACATAAAAACCAAAACTCAATATTAAGACTTTTGTTGTCTTGTTCTCTCTTTTCAGTTTCTTAAGCCATTAAAGTATGTGGAAATGGGAAACAATGAGTCAGGTAGATTCTTGTTCAGGTAGAAAACAACACTTCTCATATCTTTAAGTAGTTTCATCACTCTCCATCCGCACTACTGCTGATATCCTCATATACCCAGCCAACAAAGAGAGAGAATTAAAAAATAACCCAGCTTCTTTTGTTGGGGTTCACAAAACACAAACCCTTATTTCTGCTTGTGTGGAGCAGCATCATTTGACCTGCCTCTCTCATTACTTAGATGACCAGTTGAATCTACTGACCTTGGCAAGTTCTGGTTAATTGCTATTTTCAGTCTGGAATTCTAGATCAAGCATATCTTGTTATGCTTAGTTTACTGGATGAGATGTTGAACTTTGTCAACTCACCTCTCTTCCGGTTGCTGGCTTATTGGGTAAAAGCATTGGTTAAGAGCTTCCAGTAAAAATTTATTTGGATGTCATAAGTTCAATTCTAGCGCCCATGGCATTACTACAGCAAAAGAAATAAAAAGGTGAATTACTGATTTTGAGATATCCCAGGTACAGCAAAATGAGAACAGTCTACACCTATTCATTGAATAAAAAGTTCCATTCAAAGTTCTCTTATCTTATTCCAACCGCTCGCTTTTTTTTTCTTCTTTTTTTTTATAACTATTTATACTTGATTTTACTACTTAAAATGCTGCACATTGGACTGCTTCCACCAACTTGTTTTCCTATACCAAATCTTAGTACCACTGCTACTCTTTCAACAGAGCAATGCATCCTGCCATACATCACAAATTGTATGATTATGGTTTCAGAAATGTAAAGTAGGCTTCCCTGTGCTATCTTGCTCACCAGATTTTCCAGATATAAATTCCATTGTCTTGAATCCATATAACTTGCAGCAGTTAAAGAATACCCTGGCACCAGATCTCAGAAAAAGCTTCAGACGTCTTGTAGAGTGCAAGAGCTATTTTGCGAACATATAGAGAACCACCTCCTTATTAAACAAGTTGCCATAATGTTTTAATTCATTAATATACAATGACACGCATAAGTATTGGATACATGTTATTTTCTGTTATAACTCTAGTTTATGTTCGCCATTTTGCCTGATATTTGGTAAGTAATATCTCGCAAATTTGTTTAGTTGAACTCATGGTTGAATCCATTTTTTTATCAAAGTTCAGAATTACCCTATAGGATACATGACACTTTTATCAAATTTCCAATCGAAAATTTGTATTTTGAAAGACTTTAAATATTCAAATTTTCGATAGTATTGGAATGTTATCTCTGACCAATCAGAGAAGCACACAATTTTTTACACGATAGTGCTACTAATCATCTGACTCTTTGATGTGCATTTTGCAATTCAAGGATTAAAAATGGCAAAAACTAAAGAATTATCCAGAGATATGCGAGATAGAATCATTGAACGTTGCAAAGGAAGACAAGGTTACCCCAAAAATTAGCAAAGAAATGAATCTAGCACTAAGTACAGTAGGAAATATCATCAGAGAGTATAAGAAGTATGGTGACGGTACAGCAAACCTTCCAAGAAATGGAAGATCGAGAAAAATAAATGAGCGTACTTCAAAGTGGATCAGCAGAAATGTGCAAATAAACCCCTACATTACTGGTTCTGAAATTAAAACTGATCTTGAGGGTGCTGGAATTAATGTAAGTAAGGATACCATTAGCAGAGCTCTATATCGTACCGGCTTTCATTCAAACATGTCAAAGACCGATTAAAGTTGGTCGAAACTTATGAAAAGAAAGTTTTGGGAAAAGGTAATCTGGTCGGATGAAACAAAAGTTGAACTATTCGGAAGGAACACAGCAATTAGTGTTTGGCAAAAAAATGGCACTGCCTTCAGGGAGCACAATACCATCCCCACAGTTAAGTTTGGGGGTGGTTCCATTATGATATGGGGATGCTTTTCATCCTAGGGCACTGGTGAGTTACAAGTTATCCATGGTAGAATGAATGGTAGCATGCACAGGGAGATTTTTGTGAAGGACCTTCAGAAATCTGCAACTTCTTTAGGACATGGTCGGAATTTCGTGCTTCAACACGACAATGATCCCAAACACTTACCAATAAATGGTTCGAAAGTAACGGTATTAGTACTCTCAATTGGCCAAGTCAGTCTCCTGACTTGAATCCAATTAAGAATTTGTGGAATACGTTGAAGGTTAAAGTTCATAAGCAGAATCCACAAAATATCAAGCAATTAGAGGAATTATGCAAGGAAGAATAGGGTAAAGTAACGCTGGATCAGTGTGGAAAACTTGTGGCCAACTATAGAAAACGACTGAAAGCAGTGAAACAAAACAGGCTACGCAACGGAATATTAAATTGATGTATCCAATACTTTTGCATAGGGTAATTTTGAACTTTGATAAAAAAAAAAAAAATGGATTCAACCATGAGTTTTTAATTTTCCTTCCACATACAACAAAAACAACTTTACGAGATATTACTTACCAAATATCAGGCAAAATGGCGAACATAAACTAGAGTTATAACAGAAAATTACGCGTATCCAATACTTATGTGTGTCACTGTATGTCTGTGTCCGTATATATATATATATATATATATATATATGAAAGTAATTTATGGAAATAAATCTGACAGTATGGATAAAACTGAAAAACAAAGTTATCCAAATGTGATGAATTTATTAAGATAGAAAGTTAATGTTAAAACGTTTCGGTTTTAGTAAACCTTCATCAGGACTTTTTAAACTTTTTTCACCATCTTAAAGTCCCGATGAAACCAAGACGTTTTAACGTTGACTTTGAATTATAATAAATTCATCACTTTTGGAATACTTTGTTTTTCTCTTTTCTTATATATATATATATGCAGTTTAATACAGAAATCAAAACCATATATTGCGGTGGGTGGGGTTCTTCATTCTGTTGTGACGCATATGCTGGATTATGACATCATAGTAAGTTAACACAAGTTGCAGTCTCTCTACTGTGTTCACTTTTGAACTAATAACATTGAGAATAGTAAGAAAGATGGCTTTGGCATTAAATAACCCATGAAGGTTGATGTGCCATTAAACAAAGAAGCCAAATCAAATTACATATTGCTACTATTAGTTGTCTGAATTTTTTAGATGAAGCTTGATTTTTTTATGATTAAGGGTTTTCGGACTATTGTCTTCATCTTTATTGTTATTTCCACAACGTTTCGGTCGATATGTCCTCTGGCCTTCTTTAGGTGTTTGTCGAACTCTGGAACCTACACAGAACTTCGAACTACGTCTTTTATTGAATCCACGGGGTTCACCTGTTCTAATTTTTTCACCTATGCTTATATTCAGAAAAAAAATCTGAATATGAGCATAGGTAAAAAATCATACATAATAGTAGTAATCCTAGTCAAGTAAGAGCATTAAGTTTATAAGTCCCAAAAATTCACTCTAAACTTTCCAGCAGGACACAGCGTAATGGTTATAGACGTTAGTTCCCTAAGGAGATAATCATCTAGTGGTTGCAGGTTCAATCCTGACTACAGGCAAGTAATATTACATGAATACTTAACACTTGTTCCCGGTTATGGCTAACGGAATCAGAACAGGCGATGCCCGTGGATTCAAAAAAATTACAGTTTTTGCATCCAACTAATAATGAGTCTGGATCTTGAAAATAGATAAATGAATAGCTAAAATTACTCAGTGAAAAACTTACGAATAGATCTTGTATACATTTGTTGGATTAGCATCAGATTCATCCCACCTTTCTTTTGATAATTAAAACCAAAATAAATGGACAAGCTTGTTAACTAATTTTTACAATTGTGACGATACCCCCTCGGCCCCCACGTTACATCAACTTCTTCGAACCATTTCATTTCTTGGCCGGTGATCAACTAGTGATTCCGATAGGGGCATCGCACATTCCTTCATAGCTACAAGAAATACAATCAACGGAGTGGGAGGAAAGAGAACAAACGAAAAAAATACTTGGGTTAACTCAAGGTGCAAGAGAGGAGTTATGTAACATTGCATTTCCTTGTACATATGTAGACTAACGCTAGCGTGGATTTCTAGCGAAATTTCTACAAAGCTACTAGGAATGCCAACCTATCTTGACCGGTTTTCACTCACTGGTCTGGACCCTCTCTCATGCCGACTGGTCTCTCTGCTGTCCGGTGTCGACTGGCCACTCGCGTCACCCTTCGCCATCCCTTCTCTGAGTTCCTTTGTCCAACTCCTCTAACTGGCGTTCCCTTCCTACTTCCGGTCACGTCAAGATCTCGGGTCCAAATCCTTTGTATGGTTTCGCGCCAAAACAGACAAAGCGATCCTCTGCTTGGCGAACCACCTACATAGTGTTATACAATGATATACTACCGCACGAAAAAATAATGGGATTAGCATGCTTAAAGGATGTTCGCCATTTATTTGTCTTTTTTTTTAAACTAAGCAATAAATAAACTAATTACAGATAAGACACAAAACATTTTTTCTTTAATAGCAGAACATTTTAGATTCATGAAATATAATTAAGCTAACTAGATTGAATAATTCAAAATAATACTTTAGTTTTTTTTCTTTTTGTTTTTAGTTTGTTTTTTTTTTTGTTTTTTGTTTTTTTTTGTTTTTCTTTTTCAAGCAAAAAAAATTATGGAATTCATTGACAAAATGAAATAGAATTAATTCTTAGTTGCACCTCCTCAAACTTTTACCACAGCTTTTATTCTCTCAAACATGAATTTTACTAATTTAAAACAATATTCTTTATCAAAGTGGTTCTAACTATCTCAAATGGCAGTTAATAGATCTATTTTGGTGAATGAAGCCTTCTCAAGAACTTCTTTTTTTTTTAATTTCCACCATGAATTTTCATCTGGATTTTAATCAAGACTGTCCACTGGTCATATCATTGATTTAATATGCCTTTCTTGAAGAAAAGCTTTAATCTCCCTGGCTCTGTGACAAGATATATTATCTTTCTGAAAAATGACTTGATCATCACCAAACCAATTTTCTATTGACGGAATGAAAAAATTATCCAGAATTTCTCTGTACACCTATTCATTGATTAATGAAATAATGATTGTCATTTTCCTTTAAATGGCATGTAACCTCATATAAATGATTTAGAAAATTGTTTTCATCAGGCAGTCATCTTAACATGTTTCATTTGAACTGCAAAGGTTCCAGCATCATCGTCTTGGCTAATGCAGACTCTTGATTCATCACTGAATATCACTTTCATCTAACTGCCCACAGACCATTATTGTTTCTCTTTAACCTAATTTTCTCCTGTTTATGTGAAAGTAAAAAGTCAAATAAAAACCAACACAAATTCCATTTTACTCAGCCAATTTACAGTTTTGTTACCAAGATTGACTCTGTTTCGACCTATTTGGTTTTTTCAACATTTTCTATTTTCAAGATATATTGCTTTAAGTTTTCTAATCTGATGCTTTCACGTCTTTTGTGATCCTTTTTTTTTCTTTCATGTTTGCGCTAAATTTTAGATACCGCTGACGGGGAACAAGCAACATCTTTTGCCACATTTCTCAGTAAATTGGATTCTTAAATGAGTTTTACAATCCTTTCGATTGTTGCAATTGACAGTTCTTTCATTTTAGCCATGTTTCCTTTCAATTAGATATTCCTAATTACATGTCGTGGTCTACTAGAACTGTCTTTTAATGAGAGACTGATTTTCATATCTAGGCTTCTTGTATTTGTTTTGGAATGCAAATTACAAGAATATTACTCTATTTCCATCAACATTGGTTTATTCAAAATATTTTCCTCTGCATGGCTAAGAAAAAAATTATACCATTAATTTAAATAACTCAATCTAATTTGTTTAAAGTATATTTTATGAAGCCAGTATGAGCTACTATGCTGGCTCATTGGTCTAGAGTGTAGTGTGTTCACCAATGGTCCGGAAGACCGGGGTTCAATCCCGAGTCGCGTCTTCAAAAATGGTACTTGATACGTCCTTGCTTAACTCAGCAATATAAGGTACGTATCAAGGGTAAAATGGAGCAATCCTGGGAGAGGTGTAGCGCCTTCCCCTACACCTCGGTGTAGTAACTATTGAAAAGGGAGCCTTCAGGTCGCCCTCGACTACGGTCGGCAACTTTACTTACAACTTTGTGCTACTATTAGATAAGAAATGTCTTGCATCTTATTTTTATTAGTTTATTTAGTTAAATTTTTTTAAAATGAAACAAGTGAACATCTTCTAAATATGCTAATTCCATAATTTTTTCAGGCAAAATGGATAAGAGACATACTTTGTTAAATTACTTATCGCATTATGACATTCTTAAATACACAAGGACTGACTCGACCTTCAAAAGAATGAAAGGAAAAAATATTTAAGAAAAGACACGTCCGCTCTTTTCGAATGCCAGTGATAAAAAAGATGGAACAATGCATTCTGGTGCAAAGGCAAGGGCAAATAATCCTTTCCCGCGTCGGACACCTCGAACAAGTAACTCCTGTTTTGTTTTGTTTTGTTTTGTTGTGGGGTTTTGACGTAAGTCCTCGGTGACAAAGATGAAATGAATGGATGGCGACGAGTTCAAATCAGGAATAAGGGAAAACTCAGACAAGTGGCCATAGAAAAAATACCACTCACTTTATAACAGTGTTTCAACCTTTTACTGGGTTGGTCAAAATCGGGAAGACATGAAATGGTATTTTCGAATCGATAAAGGAACTGTTAAATTGTTGACCCCCGCTTCCAATATTGGGACAGTTTCGCTTGCCCTGAAATTTAAGTCGTTTCTTCTCCTCAGCCGGTTACTAACTGACTGACTCTTTCCAAAAATCGATGGGTGTAAGTGTTTCTCGTATATACTGCGAGAGTTCCCATGATTGACCGCTTTCTGTCAGTCACACAGCCGGACACCGGGTTCACTGGTGAAGAGAGGCACCAATTTTTTTATTGTTTTAAACTAAAGTAATATCAGCCCTGCGCATTGTTTACTGATAGTTTACTCATAAGAACACAAGAACCGTTAAGTAATTTTTTAATCCCTTGCCTATATCCTTTAATCAGACATGTATTAACGAAGGACTGGTTCAACAATTTCATATACAATATTCATATAATCGTGTAGGAGTCTCTGAGACGTCGTGGCTAACGTGATAGACTGCGACATCGTAATGAGCGAGTTCGAACTCCAGCTAATACCTTTGTGAAAGGTACGACCTCTCTTGTCTCCCTCCACCTCAGCTCTGGGTTAAATAATACCATTTCTGTCCTTCTACAAGGCTGGCTCTGGCATTAAATAACCCAAGAATGTTGATATGCCATGGAATAAATAAAGCAAACCAAGCCATATAAATGTTGGTACTTATGCATCTATGTTTCTGCGAAAAAGCCGAACTTTCCCGAGCGTTTCCGGGCCGATAACGGAAAGAATCGGAATATGCCGGAACGAAATTTAAGCAAGCAGACGATAGAATAAGTCAACCAATTTGTTGACAAAACGCATGAAGACCAAAAAAAAAAAAAAAAAAAAAAAAGAAAGAAAAAAGAAAGAGAAGGAGGAAAAGAATAAATCAACAGTCAATGTATGGTAAATTTCAATTTGAAAAAATAGTTTGAATTTTTATTTTATCTATTTTTTTTTTTTTTTTTTTGGTTTGTGTATCATTTTTTTGTCTTTTTAAATAATTTTTTCCCCCTATTTATGCACTTATTGTACCGTGCAGAAGTAATAACGTGTTAATTTAGAATTCCATTTTTACCATGGGGAGTGGGGTGTTTTGTAACTATTCTGTACTTTCACCAAACAATTTAATAAAAAAAAGATATCGTAACACTTGAATTTAACTTGAAAAATACTATTTTAAAATAGCCCGGTACAATAAGTGCATAAGCACCAGTTTTGTTTTGTTTTTTGTTTTTTTCTTGGCTGATTTGTATCACCTTTTCCACAGATTGTAGTTTGTCGCTTAGCTGCGATAAATCCATGTTGTTTACAATTGTTTGTAACTTTGTGAACAAATTGATTGAATTATTTTATCGTCTGCTTGCTTAAATTTGATTAGCTAGGCGTTTCGGCATATTCCGATTCTTTCCGGAAACGCTCGGGAAAGTTCGGCTTTTTCGCGGTAACATTGATGCATAAGCACCTAAATGTTTATTATTTTGATTGTGCAACAGAATCACAAAGAAAAAAAACTATAATACTCATAGAATATATTTTCTTTTTTTTTTTTTCAATCATAAGAGTGATAAAAATACAGGAAATTATCAACTACGACTTCTGTTCCTTAATAATTATTATATATATTTCCTACACTTGTGATGAATCCATTTTATCGTTGTTGATTAAAGAATGTGGTTGACCTTCTTGGCAGAAGTACATCACCGACCATGTGAATAGTTGCCATTACATCCATCTTCTTTTATGACAAGCAAGAAATTATCCAATCAAATAAAATCTTATCAGTTTAACTCGGGGGGGGGGCATGCATCTGAAGAAAAGAATATTTCATTCACAAATTCAAAGATACAGACGCTTACATTTATATACAGAACTCAGAAAATTTCAAACGACAATAAAACACAAATATATTAACACATTCAGACATTATAGACTTCTCATTATATGAAAATAAGAAGAGTATGGACCACTTCTCAGATGAAAAAAAATTGAATTTTTAAAATATTTGCAAATTTATAAATAAGTTAGAATAGATATCAAAGTGACGGATTTAACAGCAACAACCACATCATGTATGATAAAGACCTTTTCTAGTTCCCCTGTCTAGTCTAGTGGACTCTCAAGAAAGTTGTCACTAATAAGACGAATTAACTAATCAGAGGTTGAATAAATTAGAAGCAATCTTATATATTAATAGAATTCGCATGACCGTTACGCTTGGAGAATAATCCTATTGGTCGAAATGAGTTTAGGAAGAACCAATCAAATTTGGCGTCTTATGCAAAGCTTTATTAGGCATCATGGCTAAAGTAAGTATGTGTGGTGGGAATAATTTAGAGAGCAATCTACTTAAAATAACCAAATTACATACTCCCCCCACAAATTTGGAAAATAAAGTTTGAAGAAGAGAATAAATTTATATGTTTTCCTCGAGTAACTTTAAACGCAAACCTGTAATTATTTGTGGGTTGTTATGAAAAACGTTTTAAGAGAAACTAAGAATGCGAACATTTTTTTTTTTCAGTATTTTCATGCGTGAGTAATCAGAACAACAAAAATTATTTGAATTTTCTTCTATTTAGATCATTACTGAGTTGAAAGTAGTATAAAAAATTACACATTGATCTGTTTTCTCTAAATCGAAAAATATAAACATAAAAAGAGTGACCAGAATAGTAAACATGTTGAATTTTGTACAGTTTCGACAGTTAAGTCTGAAACGTAGCAACCGAAAAAATGTTTTTAAAGTATCTTGTTTTATTTGTTGTGGTTAGAAATATCTAAAGAGAGTGATGGAAAATGTTAATTTATCGTAAATACGAAAAAAGAGTGAATTTGCCAATTAAAAAACAAAAAAAAAATATTTAATTTTATGTTTTTTGATTTAAAGAAAAAAAATCCTTAGGATAATTTTTAAATTTTGCATCATGTTGCAAATTTATTTGATCGTAAACTTTGACCGATTGGTACCTCCAATTCTAAGTGTAAAATTACCCCCACCCAATCTTTAACACAATGAAACTTGAATAAAGGATAATATTAAAGTTTTTGGACCATTTAAAAGAAGAAACATAAAAAAAAACTCTTGATGATTTTTTTTTTAATTTTCGGCATACAAAAATAATGAAAACAGTGTTTACTTTTTTCGCATCATTAAATCAATTGGAATTTAACGTGGCCACATAAAAGTTCCGCGTAAAATTCTATGAAAAATGAAATGAGTCAAATTTTCATGGAAATTTCAATACTTATTCACATTTAGATGGATCTTTGTTTAAAATGGGTTTTTTCTAAAATATATTTGAGGAAATATTTTTTTTACTTGCTCGCACGGGGAGGGGGAGAGCAAGTAAAAAAATATTTCCTTAAATAAAGCCCTAATTCATTTTACGAAATCTGAAAAAAATATACTGTAAACATTCTATTTTAAAATTTTTCTATGAACATAAGAGTCTGTATAATTATATCAGTTTTTAGAAATTCTAAAATTTCCTATTTAAAAAAGAAATGGCCATTAATTTTGAAATAAAAAGTGCTAAAAATGCCATTATATTTATTATGCTTGGAAATTTTTACTTGATTTCTTAATTATTATATACTATTGTTGAATTGCAAAGAAAAAATATTTACAAAGAAATTAATTATTAGAGATTTTAATTCCTTTCTGTGATCAAATAATTTTGACTTTTTAATGTTTAAAAATCTATTAATATTGTAAAAGAAATATTTTACATAACCCGTGTAATTTACACGGTTCTCAGCCAGATATGATTATTTGTTACACCCCTTTGGATCTTTCCCCTTTTAACTATCTTCTCACATCAAATTAGAAAAAAGGGAATCTTTGCGGATAACATATATACTATTAACAGAATTTGATCAGTATATAAATATTGTATTAAGTAATTCATTCTGTTATTCCCAAAAAATGCCTTCTTAAATTCTTATTATTGCCATTATTTCAATTTTGTATGTTACGTGTCCACCAGCATCTCGTCTTGAAGTATTATAGGCCGCTATAAAATAATTAGGGTGGTAATTATTATATAAATATTTTATTAATAGGGTGGTAATATTATATAAATATTTTATTGATAATTGATAATATTATTTTATTATTCAGTTTGATGAGGTTGTGGACTGGTTCCAAATCTTTGAGTATAAGTGTAATTCCTCGCAAAGGTTAAACGCGTGCACTGGTGGTGACTAGGTTTAAACACCCCCGTTAAAATAACATTGGGGAAGACAGGATATGGTTAATAAATCAAAGTTTGTCAACTGGCGTGGAGATATGAAAGTTAATGATATGTGTTCTAATATGACTTGCAGGTGTATTAATTTTGTACTAATTTTGAATTAAAGGGGCAGTTGAGTTTGAAACCCTAAGAGATGAGTTGGGTTAGACGTTGGTCGGGAATGTGCCTCTTTGTAGCTGCTAGCAAGATTCGCTTATAAACCCTTAAGGGTCTTCCTCCCTCTATACAAAAATGTAAGCAGTTTGAATAAAGACTTTTTCGTATCTGAATAACAGTCGCCTGTTATAGGCTGAATTTTATTATTCATCGTGTTACGCTGCTAACTAAGGTCAACCAACAGCCTTGATGCTGGGGTGGGGGGTCTTTAACCTCAGCAGAGGTGCAGACGGTGTATTCTACCGCCCTAGCCGACAGGGTGGTCGAGTTCGTGAAACAAGATCAGCTGTGATTACGTTTTAGTGACTTGGTGTTGAAATTGATTTACAAGCTATCAACACCTAGTTGGCTGACTTGGGTGTTGTAGAACACGCCATTGCACCTCTGCAGACAGGTAAGACCCCCTCCACCAACGAGAGTCCTGGGTATGACACTAAACTGTATCTGTTTGTGAAGCTCCAGTGCTGGAAATTTTAGGAATGTGGAGTACCATTTTATTGTCATTACTTCGAGGTCCACTTTGACCCGAAGTCGTAGTAACGATTAGGGTAATATCTATGGATCAAGTTGAACTATACATGAAACTGTTGTATAGCCACATAATACATATACATCTGTATGCATAACACAACGACACAATAAAGACGAGCGAAACAGTTCTTTAGAAAAATATACCTCTCACTTTATTGAAAGGGTTGTGTGTGAGAGGGAGTTGGAGACCGAACAGAACTGCAACATATTGACCCCCCACTCTATTGGTCATAACCGCGTTTCTTTCCCGTTCTCCTGGGCTGCTCAACCGGGGGCCTGATGACCCAGCCTCTCTGGGTGCTGGTTTTCTCTACCGCATCTTATCTCTAACTCGTCTGATCCCCAACTGATTCACTTCCTGTCTTCACCCGGGTTATATAATAGTTCAACGTCCACCTTTTTCTTGTGGGCGTCACAATCGCACTCATTCAACCCGTCCACGGTCAAGGCTATAATATCCCGATATTCCTCGACCGGATGCACCTGTTATTTACACAGGTGCATTTCCTATTTTGACAGCCTGGCCGGGTCGGAGGTCAATATGCAACAAAACCATTTAACTTTCTGCAGACAAATGAGTGATATTTAATTGAATTGTTGGTATTAGATAGCAATGCTTGAAACCATTTAAATGTGTATGAAAAAGGGAGTCTTCGTGGTGTAATGGCAAAATGTAATATATTAACGTAACCTGCGGGTGTGAATACGGCGGATGTTGTTGACAGATAGATTGATAAGACCGGCGTGATCACCAAAATGCCATCATGTTCACAGGTGCTGTGAATCAGTGGATGTTGAGAGAGCTGCATCCGCTCAAGGATAATATCAACAAGGTGATTGCCGGAATATCACCTTGACCTGTGGACGTGGTTGAATTCGGTGCAGATGCGTACGCCCACAGGAAGCAGGTGGGTGTCAAACAATTATATAACCAGGTACCACAGACGGCTTGGGTCAGTCAGTTCCAGTTCAGTTCCAGTCGCAGTTGGAGATAGGATGCCCGTGGAGTGAGAACCAGCTCCAGACAGAGGGCTTGGGCCCTCAGCGACCCACGGTTGAGCAGCCCTGCCAAGATGAGGAAGAAGTGCTGCTATGGTTGTGAGAAGAACTTTTGGTCAATATGTAGCAGTCTGTCTCCGTCTCCAACTCACTTCTCACACACAACCAACATCAACCCTTTCGAATAAAGTGTTAGAGGTATATTTTTATAAAGAAGTGTGTTCGTTCGTTCATTGAAGGTCGGATATTATGTTGACTATGTTTCTGCATATAGTTGTATTGTGGATATACAACAAAAAGTGATGAACTACGGCCTCGAAGTAAGTGGGTTCGAGTTCTAGTTGCGCTCTCACGTTTACTTTTGGATTAATACCATTAGGAAAGGTGTGAACCTCCTTATCCCTTCAGCTATGAGTTAAATAGTATCATTGCTGTTCTTCTACATGCTTTGGCATAAAGTAACCCACAAAGGTTGATATGCCATTAAACAGAGAAACCAAACGAAACCTGTGAGCAAATAATTAATATTAAATAGAATTGTAAGTATTTGAGAGCAATGCTTGAAACTATTTGACTGTGTACAAACAAATTGTTAATTTTGAAAAGAATTATTAGTGTTGGATAACAATACTTGAAACTATTTAACTGTGTGCAAACAAATAAATTTTGACTCCTTTAGAAATAAACTTACCAACGAACAATGTCCAACAGTTCTATTAGACCCATAGATAGGACCAAATCAGGTACTGCCATTCCGGGCTAGAGTGGACCTGGGAGCAATGGCGATGAAGGAGTACTCCACATTCACCAAGGTTCCAGGACTGGAGCCTCACCATCAGATAGTTTAGTGTCAACTCGTCGTTAGAGGGTCTTTGCTCTCTACAGAGATTCAGTCGGTGTATTCTACACCCCACCACAGCCAGAGCCCTCTACAAAGATGGTCGGTGTGCTCTACACCCCCACCACCAACTTCCGATTGGTCAACGAACTAGATTATAATTCCACTAGCTGGTCTAGAAACTATACTTGATTTGGTTTGGTTTGGTTTGGTTCTTTTGTTTGGTGACATTTGACATTTCAAGAGTAATTTGATCCCAAAGCCATCCTTGTAGAAGAATAGAAGTGGTACTATACAACCCATAAGGGACGGGATAACTTGTTCATGCCTTCTCCAAGGGTATAAGTCCGAAAGGGCAAGTGATACAGCACTAGGAGTTCGAATTTGCTAACTACAATGATACAGTCCAGCACGTCAGACACGACACGACGGGGATTCCTCCCCATAGAAGTTATGCACAAATCCTACTGCGCAGAAATCAAATTTCAATACCCATCAATGATTAAATAATCATCGAGCTCTGATTGGCCAGCCTCTTAAGAAAATGGATTCTCACACGTGCAGAGAATGAAATGTTTTATTTTAAACCAGGATAGTCACTGTCAAAGTGAAAAACAACATGCGATAATAGATACATGAATTTTACGTGATTAAAAATTAACTTCGCACTTACACATGAACATAACAACTCTCTCTCTCTCTATATATATATATATATATATTGTAATGGTTATCGTCGGTTCAAATCCTGGACGAGACTGATTGCATTTCATATAACACTAATCCTCTAGGGAAAAGTATGAATCCAATTTTTCTCCCTCCAGCTATGGGTAAATAGTAGAGCAAACGGGGTTCTTTAGCCTTTGTTAGGTAACCAGTTTCGTTATATCACAACTATTTAGTGTGGCTTGACCCGCGAGATGCTTCAAGCCGATATCGAAACCCAGCTGACTTTACCCAATCGGATATCTCACCCCAAGACCATCGGCACCACAGCGTAAGTGAAGGAATTTTTTACGCATATAATTTTTTACACATATGTTATCAGCTACCGGAGTGGCCAATGTGTGTATGTGTGTACTTATTAATAACAGACATTACAGAGCAATAATTTCATTAAGAAAAAAAAACGAACCACTCACTTTAGGATTATAAATTTATTTCCATCCTGTTATGTGTTTTTGATAAAATCAAAAAACACGAAAAAAATTAATAGGACTTCTTCAGATCTTATGGATAAAATAAATCAGAATATATATATATACCTTATGGATAAAATAAATAAATAAATAAATTTAAAAAAAAAATATATATATATATATCATGATACAAAATACACACACAGATACACACACATATATATATATATATATATATATATATATATATATATATATATGTGTGTGTGTGTGTGTGTGTGTGTGTGTATGTGTGTGTGTGCGTGTATCTGTGTGTGTATTTTGTATCATGATATATCAACAGACCTCAGCTATATAAATACACGCAAGTCAATGCTACATAAATAAAAACTACGTGTATTTATATAGCTGAGCTCTACTAATTACAAAGCTAAAATACCGGTAAGAAGATTATCTTATGCCAAAGTTCATAGTTGGTGGGTACTACCTGCCTGCCTGATTCGATGTCCAGATGCAAAATCTTCGGGGGGGTTGGGGGGAGTGTGTGAGTGTTATTTTCATTTCATCAATCCCAGTCTAAGTATCATTCCAAGCTTCCAGTTGGAAATACTCAACTATCTCAGCCACGAAAAAGACCAACTGATATTGATCAAATAATGTATGCCGTAATTATATATCTAGGAAATTCCGTTTTATCCATTTTTTTTTGCACCCAAAAAGTTATGGGATGGGTATCATACGCAAAAGCTATATTATTAACTATTAACTCTTTTTTTTTTTCGGTCTCGTTCTTCCTCCAATTCTAAAGAGAATGACTCAAAGTAAATTGTATCTTTAATCGAAGCTAATCGCTGTTACAGAGAAATATCCACAGGGATGTGTGATTGTTTTTGATTTTAATTCTCCAAAAGTGAACTTGCCTTGTCGACTAGAACTGCAGAATATGCTGACATCTTCACAGAGGAGTAAACCCATCCCCCACCCCAACGTGTGTTCTTGATATGACATTAAACTGTATCTAACGTTGAGGCTCCTGTTCCGGAGCTTTAAAGAATGTGCAGTACCCCTTCATTGCCATTACTCCCAGATCCACTCTGAACCGGAGTGCTAGTACTTGTTAGGGTCAAATCTATGTATTTGATAGAGTTGTTTAATTCTTTACTATTCTTGAAACCAGTTAACTGTGTACAGTAAAGGGTTAATGCTAGATTGAATTATTAGTATTACGTACCAATACTTGAAACCATTTGACTGTGTCTAAATAGAACTATTAGTGCTAGATAGCAATACTTGAAACCATTTAACAGATTACAAACAAATGAGATTTGGCTCTTGAACAAGTCCTGGAGGCAGCACCCCACAAAGCAGCAGCTGTACGGACACTTACCACCCATCACCAAAACTGTTCAAGTTAGACGAACTAGACATGCGGGGCACTGCTGTAGAAGTAGGGACAAACTCATCAGTGACGTACTCCTGTGGACCACCTCACATGGACGAGCAAAGGCAGGACGACCAGCTAGAACCTACATACAACAGCTCTGTGCCGATACGGGATGTAGCCTTAAAGACCAACCGGAAGTAATGGACGATAGAGAAGGGTGGTGGTAGAGGGTCATGGAGATCCATGCTAATGGCACGACATGATGATAATGATGACAAATCATATATATGATATATTTGTATAAACAGGATTTGTCATTTAAAAAAACCCATCAAGGGTTGATATGCCATTAAACCAAATAACCTCATGTAAACTTATTTTTGCTGCAAGCTTTTTGCATTTTTTTGTGAACATGTCCGTATGTTTAGTCTAAATACGGTGTAAATTTTGTGTTTTAACACATAATCTAAACTATTCTTATTATTAGTCTGTAAGTAAGTAAAGTTGGCGACCGTAGTCGAGGACTCCCTTTTCAATAGCTACTACACTGACGTACAGGGGAGGGTGCTACTCCTTTCCCTGGATTGCTCCACTTTACTCTTGATACATGCCTTATAATGCTGAGTGTTAAGCAAGGAGGCGTCAAGTACCATTTTTTTAAGTCTTTGGTATGACTCGACCAGGGATTGAACCCCGGTCTCCCGAACCATTGGCGAACACTCTACCCACTAGCCAATGAAAAAGTAGAACAAACACTAAATTTAGAGTAAATTTACTTGCTACCAATTCTAAAACGTCAGTGCGTATTATACATGAGAATTTCTTTTTCCAAAGTTTGAGATGCGTGTTATACATAAATAATCACGGAACTGTTTTGATAGCATAACTGCGTACTTTTGCTAAACTGAATTGTTTGAATTAGAACTGTTTGATAAAACTGAATAGCTTAAAATAGACATTTTTTTATATAATTAAATTGCATATTTATACTAAACTGAATAGTTTGAAATAGAACTGTTCATTTATATAAAAATGGGTGTGGCATTAAATAACCTACAGAGGTTGATATGACATAAAACCCAAACAAATAAATAATTATGGTAATAAGTGATCTTTTGAATGTCAGCGGATAAGAACCTAGGTAAATACACGCCATTATTTTAGATGCTGATTTTCAAAGCATGCAGAGTCTCTCCATTTTGTGACACAGTCGTCCTATCCCCATTCGAATTTATACTCAGCAAAATTTAGTAAATATCAACCACCACGTCATCATTTACTAACCTTAGCCTAGTTTGGCACAAGGCCAGAAATATAGGGCCCCAAGTGAGAATCGAACTCACTCATAATAGTCTTCTCGATCAGCCTAGCAACCTAACCATTATACCACGCAGGGCGCTCAATCAGGTACAAAGTTAAGCCAAGTTTGGCTCAAGGGTAGTGAGACTCGAACTCATTAGTAACTCATAAGTCTGGCAGCCAAGCTCGCTAAATATATCACGTGAGGCGACGTAAGGACACTTTTATAGTTGTTAACCAACCTGTTCGGCGAAACTCGGAGATTTTAGAAAATAGTCTAGTGCAAAGTTCTTCACTAAGATCGCTTGTACTCAGACACCTCACTAGGGCCACTGAGGGAATCTATTTTTCAAAGAACGCAGAAAACAGCACCTTAAGATCGATTATTAAACTCAATTCTATGTGTGCGAAAAGAGTTTGCTGGGAAAGAAAGAAAGAAAGAAAGAAAGGGAACGCGTGAAATCGATCGCTGGGTGTGTATTTCCTTAAGCCAATCGCATTGCATGACTTGAAACGCTTCTATTATTTGAACAATCATGTTGAATCTTGATCCGCACGACTACAACTTCCTCTCATCAGGCTGGATAGTAAAAGATTGTTGGAATCGTTCCAAAATTTTATGGATTGGTAAGAAAATTGTCAGTTCTTATTGATTTTCCTCTTTCAGGCTTGATTTTGTGGTCAGGACGAAATGACCTAATAAAGAAGAAAGTCTTGCCCAAGGAAGCAAATTTTTCAAATTATAGCAAGCTTTACTTAGAAAATCGAGAGAAAGAGGCATTAGATTTTCCAAAATGCTAAACTGTGCATCCTATATTTTCGAGAGCTTTTCTAAATCCAACTTAGTCTGTTACAAGACAAAATGAAGGGGATTATAAGTAGAAAGATTGTGTTTCATAAACCGGATAATACCTGCCAACCTTGAAAATCAGCAGTTAAAATCCTGGCTCTTAAACATAGACACTTGGTACCAGCCAGAAATAACTATTTCGGTCAAGTAGCAAGAACCTTTTCGACTTTACGACTATTGATTGAGTGATTGATTTTAACAGCATAACAACCCGTGCGTGGTTATTTTATGCCGAGAGGTTATTGGATTGTGTACATTGTAAATTTGTATTAACATTTTTATCCAGTTTCTTTAATTTTTGCACACGATTATATGATATCAAGTATTCCAATCTAATACAAATAATTTGTACACAGTTGTATGATTTAAAGTATTGCTATCTAACAATAACAATTAGTAAACAGATCTATTTGAACCCATGATGGAACCCTAACAGGTACTACTACACTGGGTCAGAGTGGGCCTGAGAGTAATGGCAATGAAGGGGCATTCTAGATTCCCCAAAACTCCAGGACTGAAGCATCACCATTAGATGCAGTTTAATGTCATACCGACGTTTCTTTTTTATTTTTATTTATTTATTTTTTTTAGGAGGAGTTTTTTTTTAAATTTACAATGAATGCTTACAAGTGTACCTAGTTATGGTTAATGGAATTATATCAATCTATCCCCGTGGATTAAATAAAGGGTTCGGTTCGAAATTCCGTGCAGGCTCCCAAGTTCAATGTAAAACACCTGAAGAAGGCCGAAGGAGGCATCGGCCGAAACGTTCTGAATATAACACTAAGGATAAAGTCAATGGTCCGAATACATTAAATGATTGATATAACGATATTATGTATGCAATTATCAATATCTTAACATCTTAAAATAACCCCAGATAGGCTTGCATGCCATTAGAATTAATCATTTCTGCTCTCGTCACGATTAAACAGTTTAGCTTTTTTAAAAATGCCAACCAACTAAGTTATTAGATCTCAAAATTCTTATTTGATTGATACAAAATTAGATTCTTCGAGATTCTAAAGGATTGTATTATAATATGTTATTGATTTATCTCTCTGATAAGATTAAACGTAATTTCTTCCAAGCTGTGGCCGGATCGGTACAACTGTAAGGTTGCACCACCTGGACTCTAAGGAAAGCTAAATGGGAGTTACATAAGAATGCTGCGTGCTATTTTGAACAGATCCTAGAAGCATCACCCCATAAAAAAGGCAGCTGTATGGCTACTTGCCTCCCATCTCATAAACTATCCATGTAAGACGAATAAGACAAGCTGGACACTGCAGGAGAAGTAAGGATGAGCTTATAAGAGACGTTCTCGCATGGACTCCTTCACATGAACACACACCAGTATTGGCCGACCAGCAAAGACTTACATACATCAGTACTGTGCGGAGACCGTATGCAGTCAATTTGGTTGGCTGGTTGGTTGGATTTTATGGCATATCAACCCTTGTAGGTTATTTAACGCCAAATCCATTTTATGCAAATAAATCTATTTAAAAAAAAACTCAGTTTAGCATGACTAAACAGTTTAATTGTCAAAAACCTTCCTATTTCAAGCTATTCAGTTTATTCAAACAGTTCTAATTCAGCTTAGTATAAGTATAGATTTTCTTTACACACAGTTAAATGTCACAACAGTTCTATATTAAACAATTCAGTTTAACATAAGTACAATTTCAATGTTAAAAATAGTTCCATTTCAAACAATTCAGTTTAGCATAAGCACGTAGTTTAAATGTAAGTACAGTTTAATTGTCAAAAACATTTCTATTTCAAGCTATTCAATTTAGTCAAACAGTTCTAATTCAAACAATCAGTTTAGCATAAGTACGCAGTTTGTTCTATTTAACCCATTGATATGACCCTATCAGGTGCTACTACTGAGACCTGAGAGCAATAGCAATGAAGGGTGTAACATATACATGCGGAAACATAATCAACAATAATGACGAACGAACACACTTCTTTAGAAAAATATACCTCTCACACTTTATGCGAAAGGGTTGCGAAAGGATTGTGTGTGAGAGGTGAGTTGGAGACTGAACAGACTGCAACATATTGACCCCAAGTTCCCTGACTCTAGCAGCACTTCTTTCTCATTCTGCTGGGCTGCTCAACCGGGGGTCCTGAGGGCCCAAGCCCTCTGCTGGGAGCTGGTTCTCACTGCCTCGAACTCCAACAAACTGACTCCAACTATGGCACCGGGTTATATAATTGTTTGACGTTAACCTGCTTCTTGTGGGCGTCGCATATGCACCGAATTCAACCCGTCCACATGTCAAGGTGATATCTTCGACCGGATGCACCTGTTTCTCGATTGACGGCTGGGTCGAAGGTCAATATGTTACAAGGGGTGCTCCGCATCCCCCAAAGCTCCAGCATCACTGGAACCTCACAATCAGATTATTTCGTGTCATATCCAGGACACTCATTGGGGAGAGTCTTACCCCTCTGCAGAGGTGCAATCGGTGTATTCTACAGCCCCAGCCGACTGGGCAAGTATGCAGTCAAGAGGACCAACAAGGAGCGATGTCCGATAGGGATGGATGGCAAGAAAGAGTCAAGGGACTCCATGATATCAACACGACTCGATGATGATTGTTTTATGAAATTATATATATACATATATATAATAAAAATAAATGGAAACGTGGATAAGCCAACACGTACAACAAATTCAGTAATGATATTTCGTTCTTTATTCAGAAAAAGAACTTCATCAGAATGAAATTGTCTGTGTTGGTTTATCAACTCACCCACTTATTTTTATCATCTTGTCAGATTTACCAAAATCTACCATTTCTCTCTCTCTCTCTCTCTCTCTATATATATATATATATATATTAATGAAAATAAAATGAAAAAAACGTGTAAATAACACATCACTCAATAAGTCGCAAGTCAACAAACAATTTTTTGACAAAATTCGACTTTATTCATCAACATAGTCTCCTTCTAGGGTGATACACTAATTCCAATGCTTCTTTAACAATTCAATGCCTTTTTTTGTAGAACGATTAGTCTTTGGTCTCAAAATACAACTCAGTTTCCGATATCACTTCATTGGAGCCAAATCTCTTTCCCTGAAGCATTTTTCTGAGGTCTGCAAACAGCCAATAGTCGCTGTGGGCCAGATCTAGAGAATAGGGTAGTTGCAGAAGCAATTTGAAGTGAAGTTCATGTAGTTTTGCCATCGTTGCGATCAACTTGTGACATAGTGATTTGTCTTGATGAAAGAGCACTTTTTTCTTCTTCATTTTTGGCCGTATTTTGGCGATTTCTGCTTTCAAACGCAACAATAATATTATATAATATTCGCAATTGACTGTTCTTCCTTTATCAAGATAATCGATGAACAAAATACCTTCCACATCCTAAAATACGGAGGCCAAAACCTTACCTGCTGATGCTTGTGTCTTTGGTCGCTATTGGACGGCTTTCACCTGTTATTATCCACTCAGCTGACTGCCAATTTGACACTGGAGTGAAGTGGTGGATCCATGTTTCATCCATTGCCACATGTTTATGCAAAAACTCCTTTTTGTTGCGTTGAAACAATTGCAAACAACGCTCTGAATTGTCGACGCGTTGTTGTTTTTTTATAGATTGTGAGCAAACGCGGTACCCACTTTGAACACAACTTTCTCAATGACAAATGTTTGTACAAAATGGTGAACACGCTGCCTTCTGATATCTTTAATTTCTCTGCTCTCTCACGCAACTTCAATTTACGATCGACCAAAATGAGTTTATGGAGTTTTTCGGTGTTTTCAGGGACAACAGCCGAATTTGAACAACCTGATCGTTCAGTATCATTTGTGACTTAAAGTCAGCATACCACCTCTTAACCGTTGTTTCCGAATAACAATTATCAAGCTATTGCTTTGCTGGAACATTATTTTCCCATCAGAAAGCAATGCTTTATCAACACACGTTCAGATTTTTCCATTGTTTTGAAAATTTGCGACTGTAGCTTCACTTAAATAACTGTAATTTGTAAACTAAAAATCCTATTGGGCTCAAATTTTGACACGTGCCATTTGAAGGTTAGTACTTTATAAAAATCATATGGTTTTATTTTAGTGGTGCCATATATATGTCATGCCTGGGGCTTATTGAATTATGTTTTATTTCCTTTCGATTATCAAGTTTAACGGTACTTTATAGACATTTCACTAATATTTGACACTCGTAAAAAAAAACTGGAAACCATTGAAACAGGCTTTGTCCTGTAGTTACAATCTAACAGAATGTTAGAGATGAGGATTTGGTTTTGTTTTATATATATATATATATATCGGCCCATTGGCATGATGGTTAGAGTGTTTGCCAATGGTCCGGGAGACCGGGGTTCAATGCCAATTCGAGTCGTACCAAGACTCAAAAAATGGTTCTTGATCCCTCCTTGCTTAATACTCAGCATTATAAGGTATGGATCAAGAGTAAGTGGAGCAATCCATGGAAAGAGGTAGTGCCCTCGACAATTGTCGCCAACTTTACAATATGTATATATATATATACGCACACACCACACAATGTTTTGTGCTTTCTTTGTTTAATGGCAAATCAAGCTTCGTGGGTTATTCAATGCTAGAGCCATCCTTGTAAAAGAACAGCAGTGATACTATTTAACGCATAGCTGAAGGGATAAGAAGGCTCATGCCTTTCCCATGGACATTAGTCTGAAAATGAATGCAGTAACATGACTGGAGCTCGAACTCGCTTACTTCGTGACCGTAGTCCAGTACGTTAGCTATTACTCCCCACCTCCCGTTTGAGATAAGAACTAACTCCTCACCCACTCGACTGTCACATTCACGCATTGGAATAAAGATGTTCCGTTTCAAATTTTCTAAAGGTTACCGGATGTGAGAGACATTTGAGAAAGGCCGAAATATTGTGATGATAAGAGAAAAATTAACTCAATGAGTCATTGAATTGTTGTATACTACGTGTATACATATATACACATATATGCAGAAACATAATCAACTAATAATGACGACTTCAATGAACGAACGAATACACTTCTTTACAAAAATATAACTCTCACACTTTATTCTCGAAAGCGTTGATATTCTATTGTGTGTAAGAGATGAATGGACACAGGGACAGACTGCTATATTGACCTAAGTTTTTCTCTTGGCCTTAGCAGCACTTCTTCCTCATCTTGGCTGGGTTCCTCAACTGAGGGTCGCTGAGGGCTTTGCAGCCCTCAGTCTGCGAGCTGGTTCTCACTCTGCCATTCCTGTCTCCTCTGTCCGACGCCGCCGCGGGCACTTGCTTATATTCTTTCATAACGTCCACCTGCTTCCACTTATTTACACAGGTGCCTCTCTTGATTGACGGCTCGGTAGAGGGTCAATATACAACAAGGATACACATGTTCTAGAAGAAAAAGGCCTACCTGGCCACGCTACATTGTGCCTTTTTTTCCTAAGTTACAATAGCCTAAAAACAACAAATTATTTGTAATACTAACAAGAAAAACTCGTTAGATTTCCGTTGGAAGAGTAGTCCATGATAATATTCATGCATATATTTAAGATCTGGTTTGGTTTCGTTTGTTGGGTTTTATGTCATATCCGCTTTACCCTTGATCCGTACCTTATAATGCTGAGTGTTAATCAAGGAGGCATCAAGTACCATTTTTTGAGTCTTTGACTCGACTTGGGATTGAACCCAGATTAACCCTCAAAGGTTGATATTTCATTAAACAAGGAGACCGGAACCAAGATTTGTGACCTCACCGAAGCAAAGAGAGATAACTCTGCTATTCAGCACATTAATTCCAGGCGGGAGGAAGAAAAGGAGTGAACTTCTCACGGCTGCTCACATGACTGGTTTTGAAGCGATATATTTACAAGAATTTTTTTTATTTAACTGTTTTTCACTAACTTCATCTGTTTTCCGATCCGCCAAGAGTTCTACAGGATTTTTCTCGAGTATTTTCAAGCTGTTGGCCGACCATATTTCCAAAGGATGGGGACATTTGATAAAAACGCTCACTACCTTTTGTCGGTCGGGATTTTGACAGCATAAGAAGCTTTTTTAGATATCAATAAATAAATCGACGAATTGAAGGAATCAGGTAACTTTTTATCTTCTTTTTAAGAGCGTCTTTTTTTTCTCATGTTAATTTTCCTCATAGCCAGTGTTCTTACTTATCATGACCCCTTTTTATTTTTGTGTGTCATTTTATTCCTAATCGTATTCTGTCAATTCGATTACTGTAAGAACTTTTCAAAACTTTCTGCCTCACTAGACACTTATGACCAAATGCTTTGCGTAGTATTCGTCAATAAATCAAAGAGAGGAAGAAAAGTGCTTTCTGGTGACTGAAGTAATGTCACCGGCGTTAGTAGTCAGCGTGAGTGCCTAAGTAAAGACAGGATTTCGAAAGCAGATTTTCAAGACAGATCCTCCTGTTTGAATGTCTGATCAAAGAAGGTAACTCCAAGTATAGATTTTTTTTTCAATTTGAAATTTATGAGTTCTAAAAATGTAAGACGAAAACAAACTCTTGTAAAAGTGTTAGTGTTTTATTAGCTTTTACAGCAGCAACTGGGGCCAAAAATCAAAGACACGAGTCTCGTACTGATGAAGTTGTAAATCTTTATTTGCGTACGTGTTCGACGGTAAAAACAAGTACACATTCTCCAACTATACACTCTTCAACATACAATCTTCAGCATGAAAACTGAAACAAAATAAATGCACTCGTAAATGTTCCAAAAGAGGAAACACACCACGAAAGTGATGATTTTAAATCGAATCAATTCAAGAGAATTCACGTGCTTACCTCTTTTTGCCTTGCTAGTGACCCACAAAGAAAAACGTCAGTCTCGCGTGCCGGTCAATTTGAAAAAGACCGAATTCGCGCCAGTTGGTGTTCAGGCCGGAAGTCCCTCCCGCACCTTCCACCCGGAAGCGACCGGTGCGGGAGGCAAAGTTCAATCTAAAAAAACTATACCGGTTGAAACGCAAACTCTTACATTAACATTAGCTATTAGCTTAAACTCTCGAAAGCAAATTTATAATATGCTAATTAGGGTAAATAAATAATCTAGTAATTAAAATCCTACTGACATTGATGGTCTGATTTGGTTTCTTTGTTTAATCAACCTTTGTGTGTTGTTATAGGAGGACAATAGTGATGCTATTTAACCCATTGCTGGGGGAATAAAGGAGTTCATGCCTTTCCCGAGGGTATAAGTCCGAAAGTGTATATAATAGTGCGACTGGAGATCGAACTCGCTTACCATGTCTCAGTCCGGTACTTTTGCCACGAAACCACGTGGACTTCTGCCTATACCGTCGTTGAGACAAGCAAAGAAAGGATTAAAGTAAGTAAAAAGTAAAGTTGGCGACCGTTGTCGAGATTGACCCGAAAGCTTCCTTTTTGATAGCTACTACACCAAGGTGTAGGGGAGGGCGCTACTCCTTTCCCTTGAATTGCGCCACATAACCTTTGATCCGTACCTTATAATGCTGAGTGTTAAGCAAGGAGGCATCAAGTACCATTTTTTTGAGTCTTTGGTATGACTCAACCTGGGATTGAACCCAGGTCTCCCGGGCCATTGGTGAACACTCTAACCATGATGCCAATGTCCAGTAAATTGTAGGAGGACAATAGTGGTGTTATTCTAACTCGTTGCTGAGGGAATAAAGGAGTTCATGCCTTTCCCGGGGGTATTCGTCCGAAAGTGAACATAATAATGCAATTGGAGATCGAACTCGATTACCACGATGTCTCAGTCCGGTACTTTTGCCACGAACCGTAGTTGAGACCGGCAAAGAAAGGATTACTAGTAACTAAATAATGATACTTTTAGCTTAATAGTATTATCATTCTCGCAGGAAGGGAGATTCCTCTCTCTCTCTCTCTATCTATCTCTATCTCTCTCTTATAGTTTTGAAATGAAATCCCAGGACAAAATATTAAAAAGTTTTTTTTAAATGGAGCCAATGTAATTGGATGGAGGAAATAGTCAATATGCCAGGTGGCATGACAGTTTTTTCCGCATCGATGCGGCAAGTCTTTCATTCTTGATGCAACCCGGAGTGATATCCAGAGACACGCCCTTAGCGCAACGGTTATCGATGTAAGAGAGGGAATTGGTGACCCGAATTTAAATCCTGGACGAGATTGTTCACATTTCACTTCGCGGTAATGCCCTCCGGAAAAGGTTGAATTATTTTCTTTTTTTCCGTCCCCAGCTTTGGGTAAATAGTTGAGCAGATTGGATTCTTTATCCTTGGTTAAACAAACAAGTCTCGGAAATAGAAAACTCCAAATTCAAACCAGCTTTAATTCACTTAAAAAAGTGACCTTCTGTCGCATTCTGCTCGTGGCACTGCTATTGAACAGATATAAACATGTGTGGCTGATAAATGTGTGAATGATGGGATAAAACACCGATTTACAAATTAAATAAATTTTATTCAACTTGAGTGAAAAGTTTGTTGAAAAAACTGAAGTTGAAAAGTTTTTCTGGTAAAAAATAATAACATTAGTTAGATCGAAAATATCTTCCAAATATTTACAAGAAAAGTCCATACATTTAAAATGTAGCAGTTTTAGCATGTCGAAATCGAGCTGATATATTTTGTGTATGTATGCCACTATGTAGTAGAGAAAGTATATCTATTCGCTAATATGTACGTGGGTGAAGCAAAAAGATTTTATCGATAGGAGAAAGATTTTGATAGCAGTACAAAAATAAGTAAACAATAATATGTTCATTCAATTTAAAATAATTAAGCAATGTTAAAATTAATGCAGCTTGAAGGAACCGAATGTTAGATTTTACTCCCAAGAAATAAAATCGAAAATTTTGAGTGGATTTACAGAATGGGTCCATAAATCTACTGGAGGTGTAAAGATTTCCTTGCTTATTTATAAGATTGAGGTACACTTGAAAATAGATTTTAAAAAATGTATTTTTAACAATCTAGGAGGGAAAAGATATCTTTGATAATTTTGGGTTTTGATCGTTCTAATTTTGCGTGGCAAGTCAAATATTGTCATCTACGAATTTCAAATAGATTCTAAGAGCACGTAAACTCCGATTGTGCAAAATATGCAAAAATGCAGATATAATTTTTGCACAAAAAATTAACGCTTTTTTTGTATGGAAATCAGTTGATTTTCCATAAACATATCCTTCTATTTTTATTCAGCCTTATAAGCAAATTTTAGTCAATATATATACAAATATCAACATATACATTGAAGGAGGTGCCCGTGGTGTAATGGTTATCGTCGTAGGCGACACGAGTTCAAATCCTGGACGAGATTGATTGCATTTCATATAGCACTAATACCCTTGGGAAAGGTATGAATCCAATTATTCTCCCTCCAGCTATGGTAGGGCAGACTAGGTTCTTCAGTCTTGGTGAGGCAGGGTTAGAAAAGAAAACTCTGAATTCAAACCTGTTAAACTCTGCTTAAAAATTGACCTTGGGTCATATCCTGCCCCAGCGGAGGGGTTGGGTAAATAGGATCTGGGTCAAGTTGATAAAATAGACAGACCGGCCGAGTATCGTAGACAGGTTGTTTTCGTACAGATTTCTTTGCATACATCATCATCATCATCAAGTCTCTCTCTCTCTCTCTCTCTCTCTCTCTCTCTCTCTCTCTCTCTCGCTTCATCCGTCCCTATCATCTATTGTTCCCGGTAGGTTTTCCAAACTACATCCTGTGTCCGCACAGAGCTGATCTAGATACGTTCTTGCTAGTCAGCCAACATTAGTACGTCCATATGTAGGGACCCATAGAAAAACGTCGCTTAAGAGTTCGTCCTTGCTTCTCCAGCAGTGTCCTTCATGTCTGGTTTGGATGGTTTTCGAGATAGGAGGTAAATGACCGTACTGCAGTTGTTTCGTGGTGTGTTGCTTCCAGGATTTAAAACTCGTAACATTCTTGTATAGTTTCCATCTAGCTTTTTCCCTATACGTTTGTTCAGAGTCCTTGTGGTGCAACCATACAGTAATATTGACACAACAATAGCTTGGAAAAAAACCCATCTTATTCTATCGTATAGATTAGACTTCCATAATGTCCGGCATCTAAGGTCCTCGAAAACTTTCTCGGTCTGCCAAATTTGATTAAAAAGACAATTGACTGTAGGAACGAGTACCGTAAGGTTGAATGGCTATTTCCAAAAATTTCCCTTGCCATTCTTTGGGAGGTTCTTTCAGCCGGGATTGTGAATTGGAAACGACTTTCTTTCAAAATTGCCCCCATTATTTTATAAACCTTTTCAGAGTTTTCACTTTAAAATTTTTAAAATGCAAAATATATTGCTGAACCTTCATCATGTACATAACTTGAAGGCGTTTTTAGTGTAACAGTTATCGTCATGGGAAATAGAGAAAGCTTCGTAGAGGATTTGAACTCGGGTCGCAGTAAGCAAGAATCCTTCTCTTTTCGCCCCACCAGCTATTGGCAAATAGTAGAGCAGACTGAATTCATTCGTCTTGGTTTGGCAACTAGTCAAAAAGAAGAGATTGAGACTTCCTGTACTTCGCCAAAAAATTACTTTGTGTCACATCTTGTCCGTTGTAGAAAGATTGCGTAAATACATACTTTTTAACTTGAACTGAAAACTACTTTATTCTTTAAGTTAAAGTAATCACGTATTGTTTCATTGAAATTGCTAATGCTTACAAAGGAAGATAACTCTGTCATTCGGCAACATAAAATAAGGAAAAAAAGGAGAATGATGAAAATCACTTTAATTGATAAATTTCAAAATTGGACAAGCAAAATGGTAAAATTCCAACGTGAACCAAAATATTCCCAAATTGCTTTTTTTAAAAGAGTTCTGTTCTCTTAAATCAATGGTTTTTAGAGTTTTTTTTTAAGCTGATGTTCACGAGGCTATCTCTCTCTCTCTCTCTCTCTCTCTCTCAATTTTGATACAAATTCGATAAACTCACATGACATCGAGCTTAACAGCTGCCTTCGGCGACTTTTAATTAAGTATTTCATTTTTTTTAAATTGTCTTTTCGCAACGTATAATTGTAAGTAAAAACTCAGACGCTGATTAGAGAAAATTGATATCTTTCAATGTAAAAATCTCTTTTGCGAAAAATGATGGAGCAAAAAAAATTTTCCCTTTTTTAACATCTGAATTATTCCAGGCAAAGATACTTAAAAGAAACGATACACGAACGAGTTAGATGGATTAGTTGGGATCTGTTAGTTTTTGAATCGAATCCAAATGTGAGAAAAACCTAAAACTGGAAATCGGCGAAAGAACCCAGACTATCCAAACGAAGGTACTTTTAAGATCAATGATGTTTTAAACGAGTTGTACGTGACTGGTGGCCATTATTCCCAATCAGGCATTCTGCTAGGTGTACAATATCTGGTAACTAGTCTGCATGATCAAGCAGTTCTTGTTCTTCTGTTATAAAGGGATTTATAAACGCAAACTAGTAAATTCACTCTCTGTGGATCCTGCCAAAATTTTATTCGTTCTTGGAGCACTTTTATTCATCCTGCCAAAATTTTATTCGTTCTTGGAGCACTTTGAGAAGCGTTGTTTTAAAACAACGTTATGTTCTTTTATTTCCAACCTTTGTCAGTCTGAAGAAGGTGAATAATTTGTAAAGCAAGAACTCACACACGGAAGAGAATTTTCCAAAGATCCGTAAGTTGTATAATCCATTAATAAGTACATTCCTAAGAAATTTTTGTATAAAAAGTTAAATTGCTTCTTTACACCCTCTCACCATCTTATCGTGCCATCAGCACGGATATCCCTGACCTTTTCTCGCCACCTCTCCCTATCGTTCATCGCTTCCAGCAGGTCCTCAGTGCTACACCCCGTATCCTCACAGAGCTGCTGTATGCAGGTTCGTGCTGTTCACCCTGCTTTTGCTCGGCCACGTGAAGGGGTCCATAGGAGTGCATCACTCGTCCCTACTTCTGCAGCAGTGTCCTGCATGTCTGGTTCGTCTAATTTGGATAGTTTTCGTGATGAGTGGTAGGTGGCCGTACAGCTGCTGCTTTGTGGGGGTGTTGCCTCCAGGCCCTGTTCAATATTGCTCGCAGAAGACTCTTGGAGTATAAAAAAGCATTCCAGTGACTATTTATGACATCAAGATTACAAGTAGAATTTTAAAAAACTATAATTGAATAAATAATGGTAGCAACTTCAACTATTGATTTGAAATGACTTCATGCGCGGGCGTGTACTTATTTTTGGACTACTACATATTCATATTCTTGATAACAAGAAAATTACTTTTATAAAACCTAACAAGATTTTACTGACCCAGTTGACTGGGGCTGCAGAATTCACAGACTGCATCTCTGCAGAAGAATAAGACCCCCACAACAAGTGTCCTGGATATGACACTAAACTATCTGATGGTGAGGCTCCAGTAATGCTGAAGTTTTGGGGAATGCAGAGTACCCCATTACTGCCATCACACCCAAGTCTACTCTGGCTCTAAGTGGTAACACCTGATAGGGTCCTATCTATGGGTCAATTAGAACTGTTTAATCGTTTAAACTGTGTGAAAACAAATGACTTATGCTAAGGGGAATTGTTTGAAATAGAACTGTTTAATCATTTAACTGTATGTAAACAAATAACTGATGTTTAATTGTATTGCTAGTGATGTATAGCAATACTTTGAATCATTTACTTTGCTGACTAAAGCTAAACTGAATTGTTTGAAATAGAACTGTTTAATCATTTAACTGTATGTAAACAAATAACTGATGTTTAATTGTATTGTTGGTGATACATAACAATACTTGAACTATTTAACTTTGTTGACATTCTAAACTGAACTGTTTGAAATAGAATTGTTTGATCATTTAAATGTGTGTAAACAAATGACTGATGTTTAATTGAATTGTTAGAGTTAAATAGCAATCCTTGAAAATATTTAACTGTGTGCAAATAAATGATTAATAGTAAATTGAATTATTCGTATTAGATAGAAATAAGTGAAACCATTTAACTGACTGCAAAAAAATAAGCTCAGACTCGTTTAAAAAATGTTGTCTACAAAATGTGTTTAGAAATCATAGATTTAATATAAATGTATATAAAGGATTTGGCATTAAATAACCTACAATGGTTGATATGCCATAAAACCAAACCAAACCAAGATTTTACTTTAGAGTTCAGCAAATTCTTTATTCTTTGATTTATTCTTTTGCTTTTAGTCCAAGAAATAAATAATAAAGAAAGGAAAGAAAGCTAGAATGTGTCTTTGATGCAGAACGGTTGAGGAATTAGTGAAACGAGATGAATTATGATTTCGTTTTAGTGACTTGGTGTCGAAATTAGTTTACAAGCTATCACCGTCCAGTCAACTGTTGGGTAGGAAGGTTGTAGAATACTCTGCTGCATCTCTGCCGAAGAGGAAGACCCCTCTCACCAACGAGTGCTCATGATATGATACTAAGAAATCTGATGGTCATGCTCCAATCCTGGAGCTTTGGGGAATATAGAGTACTCCTTCATTTCTATTACTCTCAGATCCACTCAGACCCGGAGTTGTAGTACCTATTAGGATCACATCTATGGGTCAGATAGAACTTCTTAATCATCTACTTGCCGAATCGTAGTAAGCGAGTTCGAACTCCAGTCGCGCTAGTACGTCCACTCTCAGACAAATACCATTGGAAATGGTATGAAACTGCTTATTCTCCCAGCTATGGGTTAAATAGTAGCACTACTGTTCTTCTAGGATGGATTTGGCATTAAATAACCCAAGAAGGTTGATATGCCATTAAACAACCAAACAACAAAACAAACAAACGAAAAATTAATCATCTACTATACCTGAAAATATTTAACCGTTCGCAAACAAATTTTTAGTGTCAGCAATACATGAAACAATTTAACTGTGTGCAAACAAATAAGTTTTTACGTTTGAAAATAAAGTTACCAACAATCTATTCGCCCACAAACTACACACATACACACACATACACACACATAAACACACATATAGTGGTAGTCGAGGGTAACCCAAAGGCTCCCTTTTCAATAGCTACTACACTGAGCTCTAGGGGGCGCCACTCCTTACCCTGGATTGCTCCATTTTTCCCTTGATACACACCTTATAATGCTGAGTGTCAAGCAAGGAGGTATCAAGTACTATTTTTAAAGTCTTTGGTATGACCCGATCTGTGATTGAACCCCAGTCTCCCAGACCATTGGTGAACACTCTACCCACAAGATCAATGATTTATATATATATATATATATATATATATTTGGCATCAAATAAGCCACGAGGTTTGATATGCCATAAAACCAAATGACCTAATATAACGAGCTATCAGTGTTCAAGGTAATAATTCTGTTGTTAGAAAGAATGTGTCTTTCTTCCTGATATAATCATTGTCTTATTTAAAATAAAGGTTTAAAGTTATTCTAAACTGTTGTTGGTTTATTGTTTTTTTTAATAAACGTAACTAGTGGCCATTACTCCATCCATTGAAGAAATATTAAGGTAAAGGGAGACAACTACGGATGATGACATGCATACATTTTTTCCATTTCGGAAAGAGTAGACCAGTCGGCTGGAGCTGTAGAATCAGCCGACTGCGTCTCGATAAAGGAGTAAGACTCCCCTGCCTCACGAATATTCTGGATATGACAAAGCTTCAGCCCTAGAACTTTGGGGAATATATAGTACTTCTTCATAGCTATTACTCCCAGGCCCACTCTGACCCGATGTGATAGTACCTTAATATCTGTTAGGATCCCATTTATGTGTCAAATATAAATATTTACCAACCCCTCCGCTCTGGCAGGATATGACACAAGGTCAATTTTAAGCGGAGTTTAACAGGTTTGAACACAGAGTTTTCCTTCTCGTAGACTAGTTGCCTCACCAAGGCTGAAGAAATCAGTCTGTCCTACTATTTACCCATAGCTGGAGGGAGAATATTTGGATTCATGCCTTTCCCGAGTGTATTAGTGCTATGTGAAATGCTATCAAACTCGTCCAGGATTTGAACTCGTGTCGCCGTGTCTATTTCCTACAACGATAGCCATTACATCACGGGCACCTATCTCATAAATATCTTATCATCTATTATACTTGAAACCATTTAACTGTGTGCAAATAAATGGCTGTTAAATTGAATTATTATTATTATTATTACATAGGAATACTCGAAACCGTTTAGTTGTATGCAAAACAATTGATTAATATTAAATTTGATAGGAATACTTCATGAATAGAATTACTCATGTTGAGCCTTGAAAATTATTTGGGTGTTCGCCATGTTGATTAGAGAGAATTATATACTTGAAACCATTTGTGTTTGAACAAACGATCTCTAACTCGTTTAAAAATAACGTTAGAAACTATTCGCTTGCAAATCAAATATATGTTTAAACAGGATTTGGCATTAAATAACCAACAAGGGTTGATGTACCATTAAACCAATAAACCTAACATATAATGTTATATAATTATAGGGTGATGTCAATATGTTGAAAGGTAATTACATCATCTGTCAATGTCATCAGAGAAGTTCCTCATTTTGATCTAATTTTAGAAAAGTGATTGACAACGAAGATTCAAACGTTTGTGTGACCAATTATTCGAAGTTACCAGTGTTGAGCCTTGAAAATTATTTGGGAGTTATCCATGTTGATTAGAGAGAATTATATACGCTATAGATGAAAACAGTAAAAAATAGGAGATAAACATCTTATTGTACAACAAAGAATTTATTTACGTACAAGAAGACTTGTGAACTCTTTTGTGAAGCCGTTGTAACGGTAGTCCATGTTTATAGTGATACTTCTATCTAGGGAGGAGTTATCGCTTCTAATTAGCATCTCAAAGTTATTCTTGCTCTCTATCGAGGATTTGGATAATCAAAAATGATGTTCAATGCGATTCACATCCAACAAAATTATTATTATTCACTTCCAAATTTGACTGAAAATTATATTATTATCGTTGAGCATTTTAGATGCATTGTTGTAATGATTAAAAATCTCGTTATAATATGCCATTTCTGGTGGATGATGTTTACATTGATGTATTGTTATTTATTATCATATACATTCAAATAAAGTTAAATGACATCTTTATCGGCCTAAGTGCGGACGCTTTTCCCACTCTTTGTAAAGTGAACTATAAATTGCTTTATTATCTAAGTTAAATGAATCAGCGTGAAGTTATTCAGTTGCAAATTCGATGGGAACTTTTATTTTTGGTTACAAAGTTTCAATGCCCTTGAATTTGGTCATAAATAATACCTAATAATATCCGTTTTGATTATATAATGTTCCGATTGAAATTATAAAATATTTGTAATTCTGGTCCAAGAGAGAATTCTATATATATATATATATATATTGGAAGAGTATTGGAAGAGAAGTGAGGGGGTGACTTATTTTTCTTTTTGAATAACTCACCCCCTCACTTCTCTTGTGAAAAAAAAGATATATATATATATATATATATCTTTTTTTTAAATAACTCACCCCCTCACTTCTCTTCCAATACTCTCCCCTCCTTCTCTCTTCTTCCTCCTCTTCTCCTCCTCCTATACTCTCCTCCATCTTCTACGTCTTTCCTCTCCCTTCTTTCTGTGCTCTCATCCCTCTCTATTCTTCCTATACTCTCACTTCTATCCCTCGCATCTCCTCCCTCTCCTTCTATACCCTCTCATCTTTTCCGTCCCCCTTCTATACTTTCATCCCCCTCTCTTCTCTTCCTATACTCTCATTTTTATCTCTTCCATCTCTCTTATCTCCCTCTTCCCTCCCCTTCCCTTTTCCTATTTTTCATATGCACTTAGCTTTTTATAATGCCAACCCATATCTATTCGATGTGTGCAAAAGTTTAAAAACAAAAAAAAGTTTTAATCCGTGTATTTTGTCTCAAGTTATTGTTGTTGTTGTTGCTTAAAGCGCTGGGTAATTTTACACACATCAAATATTTCTCAATCACATTTTTCTAACTTATAAAGTGTAGATAAAACATATTGTCAATAGATGACGAGCACAATTATCTGTCATGAATCCAAGGTTTATAAAGTATATTCAAATACTATATATATATATATATATATAATATTGAGAGTATTAATTACAATAGGCGACCTTAGTAAAAGGTGACCCGAAGGGTCCTTTTTCAATACCTACTAAACCGAGGTGTAGGGAAGTGCGCAACACCATTCCTTGGATTGCTCCTCTTTACTCTTGATCCTTACCTTATAATGCTGAGGGTTAAGCAAGGTGGCATCAAATACCATTATTTGAGTCTTTGGTAAGAGTCGACCTGGGATTGAACCCCGCCACAAATAGACGGTTTTTTCAACTTATCTTCTTGTTTGGTAAAATTAGTATTAAAAAGTTACACCACCCTTTATTTGAAATAGTTTTCATCGATTATTTTTCATCGATTATTTTTTGTTCATACTCACTTTTAAGGTTTTTTCAATATCACTTCCCATAATTTTTACAAAAATAAGAATCGCTATATAATATGCCTGAAAAAATAAAGGAAGCAAACAAAAACAATATATATATATATATATATATATATATATATATATATAAAGGAAACGTCTTAAGCTTTGAAATAGATTTTGAATTTTATTACGTCATACAGTTTTGAAAAAGAACGGTACTAATGGAAATAAAATAAAAATTTCTCATTTTTCTGTTTCAATTTAAAAAAAATGTAATTAAATATAATTCAAAGGAAACATCATATATTAAATAACTTGATGATGGTTTAATGTAAAAGCCGATACGTTAAACATTTGAAAATAACTCGATTACAGATAAAATCTTCATCCGAATACCTTCTTTTTTTTTGGTTTTTTTTTTGGGGGGGGTCATATACACCCACACACCTGCTTATATATAACTGTAGTAACATGTTCTCTTATTTGTAGTGCGACATTTTTTCAAACACTCCTTCACTTCTTCTTCTATTTGTCCTCATTTTCCAGAACGCAGCCAGGCCTCCTACTAAAATGACCTTGTGTCGAAGCTTCCTCTAGTTGCGAGGCAAGGTAAATAACATATACACACAGAAATTTCTAATACAGAGGATTACTGTTTTGTTTTATTTTCAAGTATATTTTTTTTGTTTCACACAGACATCCCTCTCTCTCTCTCTCTCTCTCTCTCTCTCTCTCTCTCTCTCTCTCTCTCTCTTCCCCCTTTTTTGTTGTTTCATGTTTTTTTAATCTCTCCATCACACTCATCGTTTCTTGCTTTCATTTTTCCCTTTCGGTCGCCACTTTTCTCTCCTGTGAGTTGGCAAGCCAACCGCCGCCATTACTTGCAAATATGAGAGAAAAGAGCGGCAACAGAAAAGACTTGTCGAATTCGTTTGGATTAATGGAACCAGTATTATTAGAGGCCATTTGCGATTGCCGAAATCGATCTGATTCGGGATGGGCGGTAACGTTGCATCCAATCAATAGAATGTCGCGATAATATTTTAGGATACATTTGAAAAAAAAAAGGAAGAAAGTCAGCTGTTGTGCCCCTGAATTTTCTCTACCTGCTCGTCAACAGATAAAATAAATATCAAAAGCAATGTACGTCGATACATTGGAGGCACAGTGTCATCGCTGTAAGAAATTGACCCGGCAAATTAAGTTCAAATCCTGTTCGAGGCTGTCGGCTATTTCACTTTGCTCTAAAGTCTGTTGGAGGCGCTCATGGCGTTACGGTTATTGCCAATTCGTGCCAATGCCCTTGACAAAGGTAAGAATCCATCTCTTCTCCATCCAGTGATGGGTAAATACTATAGCAGACTGGATTCTTTAGCCTTGGTTAAGCAACCAATCTAGGAGAAAGAAAACTTTAAATGAGCTGTACTCTGCTTAAAAATTGACTTTGTGTCCCATCCTGCCCGTGATAGCAGGTTAGGATTAATATGTTCTCTAATACCCTTAAGAAAGGCATGAATCCATTTAATCTTTCCTACAACTATAAGTAAAAAGTACTGTCGCATAGTCATCGACGGCTACTATGTTGATGATGGCTAATCGTCTCATGGCGAAGGAGAAATACGAAGACACAACTCGTCTTAAGCGTTGGAACTTCGATTATTTATACTCTCTGTTCAGGCTTCGAGGCCATGGAAGTAGATGACACTGTATACCGGACCCAAAGTGAATAGTTTCTTCTTTCAAGCTGGAACTGACTCTTCTCATGCCTTTGAATGGTTCCTCGGTCTCCGTTAACGCAAATGCTTAAATAGAGAGCGAATTTTAAAAATCCGCCGTCTTATATTGAGTTTTCCAGAAACCACCTTCACTTTCGTCCCGCGTGGGTAACATCGCCCGACCAGCCCTCACTAAAACTTAGATGACCGATCGCCGATGACCTCGACAAGACCCGGTCCAGGTGCTAAATAAGGCATATCTTGTTTCATGTAGTTCACTGGACAAGATGTTGAACTTCTGGCTGCTGTATTTTTTTCCCTTTTTTGATGATTTATCTATTCGTATCTCAGTACCATTCGCTTAAAATACATACCGTAAGGGAAGATCGAGTTCTCTCAAAAGAAAACCAAGAGCTAAAGTTCCCCAGGCTTACGTTGTTTTCAGCGTCTTTCTGGTAATTCCTGCGACGAATAATTCCAAGTTTTAGCACCTTTTGACCTTTCTTTCAACAAAATCGTTGCGAAGAGGAGAGACTTGCAGCAAAGGCACCTTTAGCAACTTTATCTAGACCAGCGCCGAGATCCGGTTCTTGATTGATTGATTGATTTATTGATTAGGGTTTCTTGTTTTACTTTTTTGTGGCTAATCAACTTTCATGGGTTATGTAACGCCAAAGCCATCCTTGTGGAAGAACAGATGTTATACTATTTAAACCATTGCCGGAGAGATAAGGAGGTTTCACTACTTTCCCAAGGGCATTAGTCTGACTGGATGATTGATTAAATGAAAGATTTTAACAACATGTTCATCCGTCTTAGGTTATTTTATGCCTAAAAGTTTGGGAATTGCGTTCATTGTACATAAACATTCACGTTTTTTGTTAAAGGATTTTTTCCTACAGTCTTATAATCTCAGTATTCTTATCAACATAAATAACTTGCACACAATTATATGGTTTCAAGTATTCCTATTTATTACAAATAATCATATCGTTCTTAGTAATTATCTCTTCAAAGTTTGCTCACATTCACATAGTTTAAAGTATCTAATCAAATCCTTAGTAAATAATTATAGCTTCAAGTAACTATTCTTAATAGAACTTACAATTATATTCGTATCGAATACGAATAATTTTTTAATAGAATTATTTGATCCATAGATGAGACCCTAACAGGTATTACCACTCTGAGTCAGAGTGAACCTGAGAGTAATAACAATGCAAGAGTATTCCATACTCCCCCAGATCTCAAAAACTGTAGCCTTACCCCAGATGCAGTTTAGTATCATACCCAGAACATCCCCTTTGGCGGGGGGTCTTACTCCTCAATGTAACGCTACAAGTTCTACCCTTGTAGCACTACGTCTTAAGTTCCAGTCGGACCCCCACTGTTACCTTGCCATAAAAAAAAGTGACGAACACATAAAACACCGTCTTTGTTCGATAATACAAAAGTTTATTCGCTACTACATCTCTTAGTAGTCGTCGAGAAGAGAGAAACGGAGTATGAATTAAATCGACTACTTTAGACAGACCGAGAGAAATAAAGCGTAGTGAGAAGAGAGAGGGTTGAAACAGACCTTGATATTATCTTTTTCGTTTTCTGCTATAGTTCTCGCTCGTGCTTTCTCGGGGTTCAATCTTCACCTCTTTACGACTGGGCTCCAACTCTTCCTTTTCTTCTTTTCAATCCTGCATCCACATTCATCGCTCTTCCGTTTGAGCTTCTTTCCGCCAATCACCGCCAGCGGCCGATTTGCTGTCGATACATTTCTATTTTTAACTTGAGCGTCTGGATCCATCCCGACCTAGAATTGGGGGACCTCTAAGACTAGCTAGGAAACTACTTTTTGCTAAAATAGTCACCTAGCGTCCCAAATTATATTACATCTGCATATTCTAAGCTCCGCCGACAAGACCGTTCTCTATTTAACTTTCCATCAGGCCATATATTCTGTTTTCTTTCAACTTTTAATCTAACATTCAAGAAAACAACTTTCATATTGTGGTTATTGGACGAACGATAGTCATTTAAAGGGGATTATCACTTCCTCCGCTGAGGAGACAGTCAACGTATTCTTACCCAACAAACAAATTGGGTCGAGATCCAGATGTAGGATTGTTGTATTGCCACATAATACATTTACATCTGCATGCAGAATCATAACGACGACACAATAAAGTCGAGCGACACAGTTCATAGAAAAATATACCTCTCACTTTATTTGAAAGGGTTGTGTGTGAGAGGGAGTTGGAGACTGAACAGAACTGTAACATATTGAACCCCACTCTTATGGCTATCAGCGTTTCTTTCCCGTTCTCCTGGGCTGCTCAACCGGGGGCCTGGGACCCAGCCTCTCTGGGTGCTGGTTTTCTCTACCGCATCTTATCTCCAACTCGTCTGATCCCCAACTGATTAATTGGGGGCCGATGGCTCCCCTGCTAGGTGCTGGTTTTCTCTACCGGATCTTATCTCCAACTCGTCTGATCCCCAACTGATTATTCGGGGGCCGAAGGTTCCCCTGCTGGGTACTGGCTTTCTCTACCGCATCTTGTCTCCAACTAATCTGGTCTCCAAACTCATTGAATTTCCTGTACACTGAGTTATATAATAGTTCAACGCCCACCTTGTGGGCGTCATAATTTCGCACTCATTCAACCTGTCCACGGTCAAGGTTATAATTCTGATATTCCTCGACCGGATGCAACTGTTATTTACACAGGTGCATTTCCTATTTTAACAGCCCGGCCGGGTCGTAGGTCAATATACAACAGGATCTCGTAAAACTAACGGATGTTAAAAGTAAACTAAGATATTTTTTATCATGCCGAGAAAACAATCATAAAAAACAAACAAAACATTTCAAGCGGGAAAATTTTTGTCCAAATTACTGAAATAGGTTCTGCTTCACTTAGTCATCAGTAATTTACTAAACTTTCTAGCTTAGGTGTAGCACAAGGATGTATGAATGGGGTACCCAATGAGACTCGAACTAAATCGAAAATACAATTTTCTTGTTCCGTGCCAAATCTTGTTTCTAACCTAAAGCTTCTTTTTCTCTTATTTTTTGTCTCTTTTCCAGTGTTCTCTTTTTTTTCTTTTTCCTCTTCTCTTTTTCTCTTTGTCTCTTTTCGTTTCTCTTTGTCTTTTTACTGCTGTTCTCTTTTGTTTCTTTATCCTCTTCTCTTTGTCTCTTTTTCTCTTTTTCTCTTTGTCTCTTTTCTCTTCTCTTTGTCTCTTTTTCTCTTTGTCACTTTTTCCCTTTGTCTCTTTTCTCTTCTCTTTGTATCTTTTTCTCTTTGTCTTTTTTCTGCTGTTCTCTTTTGTTCCTTTATCCTCTTCTCTTTTTCTCTTTGTCTCTTTTTTTTTTCGTCAACCGCCATCAAGTTGATTGATACTTACTTCATTGCATGTCACTCCTTTTTTTCCTTCTTCCCACTTTATATGTGATAATGTTAAAAGGCCAGTGTCAGTGACAATTAAGAAAAGAATTCTGATCTGGTTATTTTAATCCCTAACTGAAAGGTCGAACAAATTCTTTTCTCTTTTATTTTTTTTTTCTTTTCATTTTATGTATGTCTACTTTTCTTCAAAAAGTTTTGACTCTTCAGCTCATCGATATTGTCTGGCTCAGCTTTAATAATTATTAACGAAGGTCTGCTGAAAAGTTCATAGGCTGACCAAGATACTCACATGGAATGTGGCCAAATTAGGTTTATTTTTCAACATAGTTACCCTTGAGATCTATCCACTTCCTCCATCAGTTTTACAGTGCTTGGATCCCATCGTCATCAACTGAAGATATGACGTCACCATATGTACTTTTTCAATCAACCTTCGAAACTCAGAATTATTATTTGTTTTTGTTTTTTTTTTGCTTCAGCTGCTATTACTGCTCTTTCTATTTTTTCTGCTTATTTTTCTTCTACTACGAAGGATGACGTCATATCTGCTGTTGATGACTTTTTGACCAATGGGATCCAAGCACGACTTCACCGATGGAAGAAGTGTATGAACCGCAAGGGGTTTTATGTTGAAAAATAAATATCCTTTGGTCAAATTCAGTGAGAGTATCCTGGTCAGCCTATGAACTTTTCAGCCAACCCTCATATCTTCGTCTTTATATACTGCTTCTGCCCTTTTTATTCTTTTTTCTACTTGTTCCTCCTCCTCCTCCTCCTTCTTCTTCTTCTTCTTCTTCTTCTTCTTCTTCTTCTTCTTCTTCTTCTTCTTCTCTGTACTTTTTTCTTTTTCTCCTTCTGTTACCTTTTTTTCTCTTTTATTCCTTCTCTTCTTCTTCTTCTTCTTCTTCTTCTTCTTCTTCTTCTTCTTCTGCGGTTGCAACTGGTGTTGTTACTACCTCTTTATATTTTTCATTTCTTTTTCTTTTCTCTTTTTCTCTTTTTTTGGCTTTTCCTTTCCACTTTCCCTTTCTACTTTCTTTTTCCTTTCTTTTTCTATTTCCTTCTTTCTTTTTTTCTTTCTTTTTCTTTAATTTTTGCTTCTCCTTTCCTATTTTCTTTTTCTTTTTTATTCTCTATTTTCTTTTCTTTTTCTCTTTTCTTTTGACTTTCCTTTTCTCTTTTTCTTTTCTTTTTCAATTTCCTTTTTTCTTTTTTCCTTTCTTTTTCTTTCCTATTTTCCTTTCTCTCTTCTTTTTCTCTCTTCTATATCTACTGTTGCAACTTGCGTGGTGGAATTTTTAAAAAGCAAGCCATTTGACCCTTTTTAGAGAGTTTGGTTCTCACTGGAACCTGACCGATAAAATGAAATGCAGTTTCTTCCAGGCAGCGGTCGTGTCGATACTGCTGTATGGATGCACTACTTGGACGCTAACAAAATGGCTGGAGAAGAAGCTAGACGGCAATTACACAAGAATGTTGAGAGCAATATTGAATAAGTCCTGGCGGCAACACCCCACAAAGCACCAACTATACGGCCACCTGCCTCCCATCACGAAAACTATCCAAGTTAGACGAACCAGACACGCAGGACACTGCTGGAGAAGCAGAGACGAGTTCATAAGTGATGTACTCCTTTGGACCCCCACATATGGCCGAGCAAAAGCAGGAAGACCAGCTAGAACATACATACAGCAGCTATGTGAGGATACGGGATGTAGCCCTGAAGACCTGCCAGAGGCGATGAACGATAGGGAAAAGTGGCGAGAGAGGGTCAGGGATATCCGTGCTATCGGCACGACATGATGATGATGATGATGGTGGATACCTTGACTTTGTGCTAATGAAATCCAAGTTTAATAAATGACTCCAGCTGCTGCTGCTGCTGCTGCTTATGGTTCTTTTTCTTTCTTTTCTTTTTCTTTTAGCTTTTTTCTATCTTTTTTTCTTCTTTTCTTTTTTCTTTCTTTCTTTTTCACTTTTTCTTAACTTTAACTTTTCAATTACTTTTCTTTTTCTCTTTTGTCTTTCTTTGTTCTTTTGCTTCTTTTTTCTTTTCTTTCTTCTTTTTTTTTTCCTTCTGTATTTTTTTCGGTTTCTTTTTCTTCTAGTTCTTGGTGTAAGACTTTTGTTGACTCAATAACACTGAAATGTTTTAAATCAAATAATAAAGCAATTTCTAATCCAAATTATATCTTAGCAATCATAAAGAGGGAATCAGTGTTCGAGCTTACATCAATCATTATAATTCCTCAAGGAAGATAACTGTTGAATACTATTCACAGCTTTCTCTTTATTTATTTATTGTTAATTCTATAAATAGGATGTGACTCTTCATCGAGCTTAATTGCCGCTAAAAACGGCCTTTAAGTGATTAAAACTGAGACATAAAATCAAAAAGTGTTGAAGAGAAATAGAAATGATAAAATCTGGTATTTTTCACCGGGAATTGAAACTAAGAAAGAAAGAAAGAAAGAGACGGCAAAAGAGAGAGGTAGTATGAGAGAGAAAGAGAGAGTGAAATATCAAAATAAAGAGAAAGAGGATAAGAGATAAAGTCAGGGAGGGGAAGCGAAACCAGAAAGCAAGTCAAACGCGAAAGTGAGAAAAAGAACTAAAATTCTTCCATCTTTTTTTTTTTTTTTTGATAAATATAAAAATGAAAGAAACAAAACAATAACCGTTTTCCTGTTTCTGCTAAGAATTTTTTCTCTCGCTTTCGGTTGAGAAGAGCCGAATTAAAATGGACTTTTTTTCTTTTGATGAATTTAACAGCATTTATTTTGCATCAATCAATTACAAATTGTTAATCTAAGATTTTTTTTTAAATTTCAGTTAAGGAGACAGGAAGTTGCAAATTCACACAAAGAAAATTCAAATATTTTTCACGATTGACCGTTTCATTCCTTCTTGCATTTTTTTATTTATTCATTCATTTCTTTTTGCTCTGATGAAAATCTACCGATATAATCATCGATTTACATATATACAAGATGCTCGAAGTTACCGTCACTGGAAATGGACACAGCGATACGAGTTCAAATCCTAGACGAAGCTATTTGCATTTCACATAGCGCTAATGCAATTAGGAAAAGTTATTCAACTATTCTCCGTCTTGTTATGGGTGGTAGTAGGGTAGACTGGGTTCTTTGACTTTGGTATAGCAACCGGTTTCGGAGAAAGTAAACTCTGAATTTAAACCTGATAAATCCGCTTAAAATTGACCTTGTATCACGTCCTACTCATGCGGAGGAGTCGATAGAGAGAGAGAGAGAGAGAGAGAGAGAGAGAGAGAGACTAAACATTTGTCATTTACTATAAAGATGTTTTTCTTTGTTGTTTTTTTTTTAAACAGAAATATTAGGATGTTATCATATATAAAAAATACATAGATTGAATATTTTGTTTTCCATATCACACACACACACACACACACACACATATATATATATATATATATATATATATATATATATATTCATATATATATATATATATATATATAAAGTTAGAATAGAGTAAAGAGTGAATGGCGCTGAGTGAGTTTTTCGTCTTTGAAATAATTGGACCAAGTCTTTAACCGTTGACTATGTGTCTACACTATACTAACTTTGAGATAGGTATGCTCAATCTCTGATAATGATCCCTTTTTATTTATAAATATAGTAAACAACATTATATATACGTGGTGCTTTCAATAGGTTTCCAGACTTTTTTGTTCTGGCATTTAAAATTGGCGTAGACTCTTGAAAATTCACTATGTTATTGCTATACATCTTGGCCAATTTTTATAATTTCAGCTTCAAATGAACAGCTACAGCAGCAATTGGAATACACCCTATTAAAGCCTGATTGTCACAGCTGGTGAATTTCAAAAATGCAATCTGGACGTGAGGAATAACGATATGCAATAAAATTCTGTTTTAAACTTGGAAAACATGCCACAGAAACCTATGGAATGCTTCAGACTGCTTTTGGAGCATCTTGCGTGAATCGAGCATCAGTTTTTGAGTGGCATAAGAGATTCAAGGAAGGCAAGGAGTCTGTGAGGGATGATAAGAGGTGTGGGAGGAGTAAGGAAGTCAATACACCAGAGTTGATTGGCCAAAGGATTAGAGTTAGGGTTACTCTGTTGAGGTTTTAAGGGAGTTCAGGAAGAGATTCCTTGGGAAGAGGCCAGCACTCTTCAAATCGGGTTAGTGGCATTTCCACCAGGACAATACACCAGTCCACAAGTCCATTCTTGTCACAGACGATTTGACCAAGATGGGCATCAAGACAGTTTCTCACCCTCCCTATAGTCCAAACCTTGTTCCATGTGACTTTTGGTTATTCCCTAAGCTCAGAGGCTGTTGTTATGAGACAATTGAGGAGATGAAAAAGGCTGTGACGAAGGTCATTGACAAGCTCACACAAGAGGACTTCCATGGGGCCTTCCCGAAGTTGTTAGAACGATACAACAAGTGCATTACAGCCGGAGGAGATTACTTGGAAGGGAACTAGAGTTTCATGTGTGTACTATTAATAAAAGTACCTATATGAAAAAAGTCTGGAAAATTATTTATTGATCCTCGTATATATATATATATATATATATATTAGTCTTTAAGAATTTCCAAATTAAAAGTAGAAATTCAACTTTTTCCTTCTTTATAGTTGAAAAATAGAATATCTGACAGAAGGATTACGAGCATCTTCTGGCTCGATTCGTTTTTACCGTCTCTTATTCGATAAACCCATTACACACTTACATATTTGTAATGTATTTCTCTATTCTAAAATCCAACTTGGTTTCTTTTTCGTCTGGTTTATAAAATTTCTCTAACCGGTCTTGTACACCTATAGGGTTACATAAGCACCAAGAATGCCTAGTCAAATTTTGCAACTTATGAATTATGAATAAATCCTCTAATTGCAGAGGTCTTGTACCTGACTAAGCAATTAGTATAAATAAAAGCAAGTACATTTGAGTTTTATCAATTGGATCTCAAGTAATGTTGCCTTGTGTCAAACTAAGTTAAACTTTTGCAAGTCTCTACAAGTGTCAAACTCATTTGAAAGACTTTTTTTCTAAGATATTGTAGAAAGTAAATTGTAATATAAATGCAATAACCTGGAAATAATAACGTTGATATACTGAAGATATTGAGAATGATGATGATGACGATGATGATATCTGGAAACGATGGAATTCCACAGATGATGTTGATACAATATTGCCTATAAATGAGAACATCCTTACCATTATTTTATGGAAAATTAGTTTTGTGACGTGGTATGCTATAAGAGAGAGTGTGAAGGGGAGGTCAATACCCTTACCCCTTTATTTGAATCAACAGGCATTAAGACTGACCGTAAAATGGTAGGGAAAAAAGAAGGGGCAAGCTATCTGCACTCTGTGGCCTATAGTCTGTTGAACGAAAGAAATCTAGGTCAATCAAGTGGCGTGACCTGACGAGGTGGCGGAAGAGGAAAATGCGGGTGATTGGTCCACAGGCTCTTCGTGCCAAAAAGGCCAACATGCGTTAGAGAAATTTGAAGGAGAATTTTAGTTTGGATAAAGCCAACGTTAGAAGTAGATCACTGAGGTCAACCAGCTCTGGGGAGTCACACACCCGTAAAAAGGAGAGAAAGAAATCTGAACAGTAAAAACCCGTCAAAGATAACTACAACTCAAACCCTTTTCCTTCTACATCTCTTAACTATTGGAAAGTTATATGTATTCAACGAAAGAGAGACTGTAAAGGTTCTATTTCACCGATAATTAAATTTATTGAATGAACACTGCTACAAGCATTAGTACGGCAACTTAGACACTTTTACTCAAGCAAGAAAAAAAGAAAAAAAGAGAAAAGAGAAAGAAGAAAGAGAACTGTTGTTTGATGTTTTCCTGTTGGCTTAAAACTGTTATATTTTAAAAAGAAAAGAGAAAAGAAAAAAGAACTGTTTCTTAAATCTCATCATTATTTGTTTGGTCGTCGCCTATTAAAATGTTGTTATATATTTGCAATGCACCCTTGTGTTGAAATGTTTTGGTTGTGTTATTTCTTCTGTCGATTTGACTTCTTTTGCATGTATCCTGTCGCAGCTTCGCGCCGAGTGCAGGTCGAGGGTGGTGCAGGAGTCATCAAAGAGACCTTCAGAAAAGTTCAGGGGTAAAGATGTTTGATCTTAAACAATATCTAATAATATCCGTTGTGAATGTGAATTTTGCGCAATAAGAAATAAAATTCTCCTATTTATGTTTGAAAAGAAAAACGTGGTAGAGGTCTACTAATTCATGGACCATACTGAACTGATGGTGTTTCTGAAATGGAGATGATGATGATGATGATGATATTGTAGTGATGGTGTTTGTGAAATGGAGATGATGATGATGATGATACTGTAGTGATGGTGTTTGTGAAATGGAGATGATGATGATGATGATATTGTAGTGATGGTGTTTGTGAAATGGAGATGATGATGATGATGATATTGTAGTGATGGTGTTCGTGAAATGGAGATGATGATGATGATGATATTGTAGTGATGGTGTTTGTGAAATGGAGATGATGATGATGATGATATTGTAGTGATGGTGTTTGTGAAATGGAGATGATGATGATGATGATATTGTAGTGATGGTGTTCGTGAAATGGAGATAACAATGCCGATGATGGTGATAATGGAAGTCTGAGGTGACGATGCCGATGCCGATGATGATAATGAAGATCTGGAGATGATGATGAGGAGGATGATGGAATCCTAGAGATGACGATGATGATGGTAATGGAGTCCAGCAGACGGCAATGATGATGATAATGGGGTTCTAGAGATGACGATCATCACCATCATCTTCATGGCGTCCTGGAGATGACGATAAAGATGGTAATGATGGTAATGAAATCTTGGAGATGATGATGATGATGGAATCTCAGAGATGATGGTGTCGCTACTGGCAGTGATAGTTTACTGAAGATGATGATGAGATAGAGGTGTATGTTGAAAATGATCCATTGATGATGACGAGGAAGAGGAGGAGGAAAGATGAAGATGATGATCTGAGGATTGAAATTAATGTTATGGTTGTGGCAGCGACAACAATAATTAAAGCAATTGTACATTATCAGTAACGAAATCTCTCTCTCTCTCTCTCTCTCTCTCTCTCTCTCTCTCTCTCTCTCTACTGAAAATGTTGAATACAGACTTGAAAGGAACAAACGACAACAGTAAATGATGTAGTGAGAGTCAATATGCAAACACCAGTGAAAGGAGCAAAGGGAGACAACTCTTGTTTAAATAACGATCATGTTTGAAGTCATCTTGGCTGCAAAAGTGTATCTACATTGTGTTTTTTACTCTCTCTCTCTCTCTCTCTCTCTCTCTCTCTCTCTCTCTCTCTCTGTGTATGTGTGTGGGTGTGTGTGGGTGTGTGAATCCAAATGATGAAACCATTTGAGTCATGTGAGTAATATGTCAATTTAATCTCACTCTCTCACTCTCACTCTCTCTCTTTTGTTGCTAAGGACCAAACAATATCCCATTCTCTCTCCCTCGTTCCTAAAAACAAGATTTTATTCGTGTTACAGTCAGTCCACATCAGAGAATCTTTAATGCTTTGTAGATACTCAATAATTGTCTCATTGACCATTTAGTTCGACACCGATGAAACGTCTATTGTCTTCTCAATTTCTCTCTTGTTTTCGCTTTCGTTGATAAAGCACCAATGGATCTTTTGTTGTGTCCCAGAAAGCTTTTAACATATTCTCAGGTTTGTTGTTTTCTAAATGTTATTGATCGTGTATTCTTTTATCGATTAGTTATTGCAATCGATTCGTGTTTTCTTTTGTCCCCTTCCGGATAAAATCTACTTACTTAAACCGGTCTGTAAACACACCACGGTTTTCGGTTTTACTTATAAACGTGGTATTTCAGGATTATCAGTCGGCTAAAATACGTATCACCGAAATTTTATGAACTAATTTTGGCGAGAGAGAGTCAAGGAAATGCATGCTATCATAATGACTTGATGATCATGAAGAGGTTTTCTACTTCAATTAAAATAATTACTTCTACGGGGTTAGCTCTAAAAGTAATGCCTCCTACTTCATTATGCGAGCCCACAATGTAAAATGAGAGTGTTGGTAATATGGCATTAGCGGTTGAACCTTCTCGCCAATGACCCATATTTTTTGTTTTGGAAGATATAACAGCAGAGCAGCAATTTACCAAGATGGCGTCTGGTATGTATTTAGCTAACCTTTCCACCATGGGCAGGATGTGACACAATGTGAAATTTTTAAGCCGAGTAAGGTTGGTTTGAATTCAGAGTATTCTTTCTTTTAGATTGGTTGCCTAACCAAGGCTAAAGAACCCGGTTTGCCCTAGTATTTACCCATTGCTAAGTAGCGAAAATATTTGTGCCTTTTCTCAAGGGTATTAGCGCGAAATAAAACGCCAACAGTATCGTCTGACATGAAAGTAGACGTCTAAATTTCTGAGACGAAGCTTGATGATTTTTATCATTAAGTGTTTTCGGACTATTGTCTTCATCTTTATTGGACCCATAGCGTCAGGGTTATAGGTGTTTGCAGGTTCGATCCTGACTGCAGACGAGTAACAATACAGGAATACTTAACACTTGTACCCGGGTATGGTTAACGGAATCAGAATAGGCAACCCCCGTGGATTCAATAAAGGACATTGTTCCAAGTTGCATGTAGGTTCCCTAAGTTCAACAAACACCTGAAGAAGACCGGAGGACATATCGGCTGAAACGTTGTGGAAATAACAATAAAGATGAAGACAATAGTCCGAAAACCCTTAATGATAAAATGAAAGTAGACGTGTGTCGTACTGAAAGAAAAATGTATCCACTGGCATTCATAGACTCTAAATGAGCATTGACGGATTGTAAACAGTGCATGTGAGTTCAGTTAGGCGGTGGGTAGAGCGTTTCAGAAACAGCAATAACGTTATGAGTGACAAAATAGAATATTAGAACTAAAAACGTTCTCTCTCTCTCTCTCTCTCTCTCTCTCTCTCTCTCTCTCTCTCTCTCTCTCTCTCTCTGTATGGTGCTCTCTGTATCTATTGTAGTTTCTGTATTGATAGATTAATTTCGGAGCGACCATCCTACCAGCACAACATGCAGATATTGAACACAACCGGTGAAAATGCATACTTAATAATAGTTTGGTTTGGTTTAATGGAATCAACCATTGTTGGTAATTTAATACCAAATCCTGATTTTTTTTTCATATATATTGAGATTAGTTTGTCAGTAATTTCATTTTTAAATGAGTTAGAACTAATTTGTTTGCATACTACTATTTCTCTTGTTTCTACACTGTTAGATGGTTTCAACTATCTAACACTCATAATTCTATTCAATATCAATCATTTGTTTGTGTACAGTGGTTACAAGTATTGCTATTTAACACTAATCATTCTATTCAACATTACTCATTCGTTTACTCTCAACTAAATGGTTCCAAGAATTTCTATGTATCACGAACAATTAAATTAAACAGTCATTTGTTTACACACAGTTAAATGATTAAACAGTTCTATTTCTTACAATTCAATTTAGTATGTCGTTTGTTTGCACTCATTTTAAATGTCAAACTGTTCAATTTGACCAATAGATAGGACCCTATTAGGTGCAATCACTCCAGGCCAGAGTGGACTTGGGAGCGATGGCAATGTAATTGGGGTGGATCTTGTCCCTCAGCAAAAATGTAGTTGGTATATTCTATTGCCCCAGCCGACTGGGCTGCCCAATAATTGTCACAATATAGAAAATAGAGTTTGTCGTTAATTGAAAATTTACTCTATTCAATGGCGTTGTTGAGTTCCCTGTACCTATTGTAGTTTCCGTGAAAATAAACTGGAGGTATTACTTTCAGATGAGTCATCTTACGAGCACAACATGCAGCTTTTTGGTCATCGTTGGAGAAAAAGCATTGCCAATGGTTTTAATCTGGGCCAGTTTTTAGCTAGACAGATTTTTTTTCAAATTGGACCCCTCACACATCTAAAAGAAGTTTTTCAAAAGTAACTGATTTAAACATACATACAGTCAACAATTTCACAAGAAAGACTGAATAATTTGGCGATGCTATGTATAAAAAAAATGACATTACAAAAAACCATTAAATGTGGAATGATTTTGTTGTGTAGAGAGCCACACTAACGATTTTCTAATTGGGTCAAGCACTTAGTCTTTTGTAGGGTAAAGGCACGCACTAATAATATTTTAAATGGGTCCCATTCTTCCTTTTTTTTGTTGGGTAGAGGGTCCTACTAATAATTTTAAAATTTGCTTCGGCATTTCCTTTTTTTGTAGGTTACAGGGCCTCTTTAATAATTTTTTAATTAGTTCCCGTACTTTCTTTTTCAAGAGTATTAGTCCAAAAGTGAATGTAACAGCGCGACTGAAGTTCGAACTCGCTTACTACGCTGTCGCAGTCAAGCACGTTAGCCGCTACGCCACGGGGTCTCTTCTTGGAAGAGTTATGTGCCTCTTTTGGAACATTGATGTATCAATACGGTTGAACTTGTAATCTAAGCTATAATAAGTTCGCGCATGTATGAACAGAGCTCTCTGCCAGATATGTGCACGAATGTATACGTATATCTGTCTCTGTCTTTAGCAGCAGTTATGGCATTGTATGGACATGTCTCAAGCCTCCGAGCTGGAACGCTGACGACGTACGCTTGGACTTTGAGTCTGCAATAAAGCAGGAATGAAGCCAATAACGTGTCTGACGACATTATTGTACTTATGCTTACTTTGACACAGGATATATTATATAACATTCACCCCCACAAAAGTGTGGTACTTGTCCAGAATAGCACTCTGATTAAATATCTGCGGTAATCTACAAAAAAAATTTATACAAGAATGTAATATTTGGATTCACATTCAAGATAGGAAAAATTTCAGGCTATTTTTTCTTTGACAGAGATAAAAATTTCACATCCGGGAATTTTCTTATTTTGACCACTTTCCTTTCACCATTTTTATGTTGGTAATAATTTACTAAACTTTTTCTTAGATGTGGCACAAGACCGTATGAATGGAGCACCCAATGAGAATCGAATTCACTGGTTAGGGTTTTCTAATCTAGCTTGCTAACCATTACACCAGCCGAGGTGCCCAACAATTTTTCAGTTTGTAATTGGAAACTCCTATTGTCTCAGATCTGTTTACTCTACATTTACCAGAGTGGGGAGATGCAAATGGGTTTTTGGAGAGGCTAGACCGCTTCCTTGCTACGTTCAGTAGCAATTTTAATTTAATTCTTTCAACTTGAAATATGTAAAACGTTGCCTCGATTTTCTTGCTGTACTTCACGTTCAAATTAATCTCCTCCACCCACTCAGAGTTTCGACATCACTATCTCATCAGTTAATTCAAATCTTACATCGTTGAATTATTGTTTCATTGCTGAGCTCATATACCCTTACTGGAAAGTTGCGAATACAATAATGAAATACATGACGAGGCTATATTTGCATCAAGATTTCCCACTGATTTTATCTGCCTTTCCAGAAGAAAATCTTTAATCCCCAATGCTCTGTGACAAGATGCATTATCATCCTGAAAAATGACTTCATCATCACCAAACCAGTTTTCTGGTTTGATTTAGGTATTTGGTTTAATGGCATATCAACCCTTATGGGTAAGTTAGAGCTCATTTGTTTGCACACAGTTTGGATGGTGTCAAGAATTGCTATTTCAGCGCAATTGACCCTCAACCACTGCTTTCTATGACCTTTAAGAGAAAATACGGTTTGGTACTTGTTTGTCACAAGAGCAATTCGAACAATACGGTCGGTACGGTCTGATCGGTGCGAGGGCTTGACCTGACCAACTGATTGATCCAATTGGGCCTCTCAGGCCACCTGTCGAGCCTAGTTAGGATCAAAGTTAAATGTTGAACTACTTGGTCATCACTATACCGTCCTTAAGAATTACGGGTCGCCACCCACGGTCAATTGGTGGCTTCGTTGATCGGGGGGTGGGGGCTTACCCCTCTGCGGAGGTACAGTCGGCGTATTCTACAGTTCCAGCTGACAGGACTGCCAGTTTTCTGATTTTGTTTAAGGTAAATTTTATGAAAACAGAATGTTCAGTTATTAAAGAAAAAATGTTTGTCATCTGGTGTGTTATTAGTTTATTTACGGCTAAATAAAATAAAAAACGAAGTGAACACCCTCTAAGGTTCTGATTCCATAATTTTTGCCAGAGGTAGTATAGTACAAAGAATATCAAAACTTCAAGCTCTATTTACCAAGACAAAAAAGAGCCATAAATAAACCGTTAATTTTCTTCAAAATAGTCCCCTTGGCATTCAACAGTTATTTCCAACGACGTTTTGAAATTTCTCTTTTGATATAGTGTGAAGCTGCGCAGTCGTATTCCTTTTTAATGTCCTCGATGCCCGTATATTTCTTACCCTTGTGATGAATTTTTCAGTTAAAACAAGACAGTCACACTGAGCAAGATCTGGTGAATATGAAGATATCGTAAAATTACAACATGGATGATCTGATAAGTGATGATGATGCTTCAGCCCCGAAACTATTCCTGACTCCAGAATCATTATCTGATCAGAGATTTGTTGACAGTAGAGCAATTTTCCAGCCTATGAAAAGACTTGTATCGCTTTCTTTCGTTTAATGGCATATCAACGTTCGTGGATTATTTAATACCAAAGCCACTCTTGTAGAAGAACAGTAGTGATACGACTAAACCCATAGCCGAGGAGATAAGGGGGTTCATAAGTTTCCCGAGAGTGTTAGTTCAAAAGTGAACTAGATAACTCGACTGAAGTTCGAACTCGTTTCCTACGATGTCGCAGTCCAGAACATTAGCCACAACGACGCGGGGACTTCTTTATATATATATATATATATAATGATGATTGCAAAATTTGACAGGTGATAGCCGACTTTCCCATCAAAATTACAGCTCAAACATTCCTGATTTCAACTTATGAAAAATATACACGATGACTCAGATGATAAGGTATAGGGTGTTCCAATATACATAGGACCCATGTGTCTGCTAATAACTCTACTAATAATCATGTTGAGTTCTTTTTTGTTTCAGATTTGAAAATAGTGTACTATACCAACTATTAATCCTCGATCACAATGCCTTGGACAAGAGAGGAAAAAATATTTGGCGTCACTACTTATTTGGAGGCGAAATCATTTGAAACCATTGATATGATAATGATTTATTACAAAGACAAAAAAAGCTAAAAAAAAAAAATATTGCGTGTCCTGGAAGCTGATATTATAGCAATTAAAAAATATTGATTTGATATCTTTAGCTCAAAGGATGCATTTTTACAAGACGTGTTCCAAATGACCGCAATTGTGCTTGTTTAAGTAATAAATCATGATATTAATAGGTTGCATCTACGAGGATCATTAAATAAGTTTCCAGACTTTTTTCGTGTGGACACTTTTATTGATAGTACACACATGAAACTCTTGTCCCCTTCAAAGTAATCTCCTCCGGCTGCAATGCACTTGTTGTACCGTTCCAACAACTTCTGCAAGGCCCCATGGAAGTCTTCTTGTGTGAGTGAGTCAATGACCTTTGTCACAGCCTCTTTCATCTCCTCAATTGTCTCATAACGACAGCCTCTGAGCTTAGGGAATAACCAAAAGTCATAGGGAGCAAGGTCTTGACTATAGGGAGGCTGAGGAACTGTCTTGATGCCCATCTTGATAAAATAGTCTGTGACAAGGGTGGAATTGTGGACTGGTGTATTGTCCTGGTGGAAATTCCACTGACCCTATTTGAAGAGTGCTGGCCTCTTCCCTAGGAATCTCTTCCTGAACTCCCTTAAAACCTCAACATAGTAACCCTAACCCTAACCCTTTGGCCAATCACCTCTGGTGTATTGACTTCCTTACTCCTCACACACCTCTCATCATCCCTCACAAACTCCCTACCTTTCTTGAATCTCTTATGCCACTCAAAAACTGATGCTCGATTCATGCAAGATGCTCCAAAACCACTCTGAAGCTTTCCATGTTTCTTTGGCATTTTTTCCAAGTTTAAAACAGAATTTTATTGCATATCATTCTACTAATGTGTACACACGTCCAGATTGCATTTTTGAAATTCACCATCTGTGACAATCAGGCAGGCTTTAGTAGGGTGTATTCCAATTGCTGCAGTAGCTATTCATTTGAACCTGAAATGCTAAAGGTTAGACAGTCATCTCATAAGATGTATAGCAATAACATGCTGAATTTTCAAGAGTCTACGACAATTTTAAATGCCTGTACAAAATAAGTCTAGAAACTTAATGAATTCACCATGTATTTTGAGACACCCTGTAGTAAGAGATATGAGTTGAAGGGATTCCTGTCTAATGCCAAAACTGTGGTGAAGGCAACCCTTCTAGGAGAAGATAACTCCAAAATCAAAACTGGAGAAAGAACCTCCAGCATTAAACCTCTATTGACTTGAAGATATCGTTTGACGGGAAAAGTCTGGGATAAGATACTCTGAAAAAACCCTGCTGTTTACGTAGTCTCCTTATCTTGTTATGCTTGTCACTGGGCAGTCACAATGTAGATCTAGAGAGTGGAATAAGTGTCCTACAAGCGTATGTTACTATAATCTAACTACATACAGATTTCTACGTGTGTGTGTGTGTGTGTGTGTGTGTGAATAATAAATTCACATCAAGGCAAAATCTGGGAATATACTTGATTTCATTTTTATCTGCATCCGTTTAGTACTGGGGAAAAATTAAACAGAAGATGTTTTTGCAGATGTAAAATAACTTGACACGTGAAAGAGAAGATGATGCTCAAAATTTTTGAATGGAATAAAAAAAATCATCCTATGATCTGTACTAAAAGCAACAAATCTTGAAGATCAAACAGTTCCGGAAAAAAAAAACAGATTGCACATAAATACGTTTCTCCATGAAATCCATTAAATCAAGAAAACAAGTACACTGCGAATTGTCCTTTGCCAGGATCGATAAGTGTCGACTTTCTACACACTTTTACGTACGCATGCGCGCGTGTGTGTGTGGAGAAGGGGAGTGTTGGAAATGCCATTTTGCTTCGTCGATTTGGTTCGAAATATTTCGAGAAATAACGGGAATAACGGTCACGTGCAATGGCAGTGGCAATTGCATCTGAATTAAGATGTTTTGGAAATCAATATGTGTGTATATATGTTGGTCCCGACATCCGACACCCTCTCCATCTTTACGTCTTATCTCTCTCTCTCTCTCTCTCTCTCTCTCTCTCTCTCTCAATATATATATCAAGAGAGAGATAAAGAAGAAATTCATATATATATATATATATATATTGTTATAGGTCCAAAGAGAAAGATAAGTATTTTAAAATGAGTAGGTCCACGAAGAGATTTATATTTTTTTAGGATTTATTTATTCATTTCGTTCTTAAATACATGTATGTTTCCAGCTTATTGCTTTCGTCAGAGAACATACATGGCACAAGGCCTTGTTAATGGGGTACTCAATAAGACTTATGGAGGTCACTCCTCTTTTTTTTTCTTAGACTGTGTTTACCTTAGCCTGCTTTACCCTTTATTGGTCTTTGATAAATGATATGTTTTTGTCGTTATGATTGTCTCTGTGTGTTAGAGTCGTTTCGGATTTCACTTACAGTTATTTTTTCTCTGTGTGAGTGTGTGTGTTGAGATTTGTGTGTGTGCGTGTGTGTGTGATAGTGTGGTTTAAAATTTACTGCTAATTATTTTTCACTAATAATTTTGTGTGTGTTCGTATGCGTATATATACATATCTATGTATGTTTGGGTCAATTTGTATGTGTGCGTATGATTCATATTTTATTCAACTTTGACTCAAATGTATCTATAATTTTTTTTCCTTTATTTGAAGTAGCATGTAGTCGTTAGTTTGGTATATGGATATTATTTTAAATTCACTTTGACTACATTTGTATGGATTTTTCGATACATTTAATCTTCTATTTTCTGCTTTTTTAATATTTCTCTTGTGAAGTGATATTCTTGCATCAGGACCTGTGTTGACCCTATGGATATTTCTTTGCACTTGCTATATTTGATTGCGTAGACTAAGTTTTTTGAGTTGCAGCTAAAGTCTTTATTTATTTTGAATTTTGTTTCCGGGTTTTTAAAAGTATAGGATTGCCCTTCTATAATTATATTACATATTTTACATCGTTTATTATTATTTTTGGTAACTCTTTGTGTTGTGTTTTCTCCAAAAGTAGAAGAGGTGAGTTTTCTTTTAAGATTTTGGGGTTGTCTCTGGTTTTTAATTATTTCTGTTGTGTCTGGTATTTCTTTGATTTTGTCATTGTTTTTAAGCTCTAGATTTTTATTATTTCTGTGAATAATTCTAGGTTGGGTTTTTTTTTTTTTGTATGTTGCGACGTATGCTAGGAGCTTTTCGTTGTTATGCTTTTTCAGGTTCCGTAATTCTTTTTGTGGTATTTTTTCTGCTAATTGTTCTTATTTATTCGTGTTGTTGGGTATCCTCTCTGGTATAGGATTGTGTGTAGTTCTTCAAGGCAAGTTTTTTTTTTTAGTTTTTATCTGTGATTATTGTGTGTATTCTACGTGTTAGAGTGTAAGGGATTTTTGAGGGGGTGGCTTTTGATTTGGAAGTATTGTAGGGTGTATGTGGGTTTGTGGTAGATATCTGTGATGATTTGGCTATTTACGTTTTTAAAAGGATGTTTAAAGATGATACTTCTTTTGAGCTGTGTTCCCAAGTAAATTTTATTTGTGGGTGTAGGTTTTGCAGTAGGTTGTGTAATTCGTTAAAGTCTCCCCCTGGGCATTTCCAGAATATGAAGCAATCATCTAAATATCTTTTCCATGATTTGGTAAATTCTCCTTTTATGTCCTGGCCGTATTTTTTACCAATTATTTCGTATAGGTTTTCTTCTACATATGCTAGGGTTAGGATTGCGTATGTTGGTGCCATTTTAGTTCCCATAGCTGTTCCTAGGTTCTGGATATAGTTAATGTTATTGAATAGGAAGGAAATATCATTAAGGATTATTTCTATACCCTCTACGATAACTTTTTTGTTAAATCTTGGGTGTAATGTGTCTAGATATTTATCAATCCAAAATGCGATGGTTTGTTTTCCTAATTCATGGCCGGGGGATATTACTGTATAGGTTTGTTGAGTCAAATGTGACTATGAGTGTGTTGGAATCAATCTATGTTGTCTCTAATATAGCTTTTTATTTTGTTTAGGAAAAGGTTGTAGTAAAATGTCTATTAGTCTGCTAAGTCTGTTAGACAGGCACGACGGGTATAGAAAATTGAATGTATCGAAACACTTATACAAATGTAGTCAAGGTGAATTTAAAATAATGCCCTTTTACCAAACTAACGACGACACGCTACTTCAAATAAAGGGAAAAAAATTATAGATACATTTAAGCCAAAGTTGAATAAAACATGAATCATACACACGCACAAATGAAAACAAACACATATATATATACTCACACACAAAAAAAAATTAGTAGTAAAAAAAATAATTACCAGTAAATTTCAAACCACACCACCTCACACACACACAAATCTCAAGAAACACACAGTCTCACAGAAAAAGAATAACTATAAGTGAAATCTGAAACCACTCTAACACATACTGACACACACAACGACAAAAACATATCAAATATCAAAGACTACTGAGCAGACTGAGGTAAACACACTCTAAGAAAAAGAGTATAAACCTATAACTAACTTAAAACCATTCAAACTGCAAACATGAGTGAGTTTAAGTCTCATTGAGTACCCAAATTAACAAAGCCTTGTTCTATATATGTTCTCTGACGAAAGCAACAAACTGGAAATATACACGTATGTAAGAACGAAATAAATAAATCAATAAATCCGAAAAAAAATACAAATCTCTTCGTGGAACAATTATATGTTATATATGAATTTTTAAGGGTCTTTAAAAAAAAGTCCTTAGCTTTACCCAGATTTTTCATTTGTCGCACAGAAAATAAATCAGCTATCAGAGTTAATTTTTCTAGTTTTATTAGAAGTGAAAGCCACAACAAAAATGTTCTCTTTTGGCTCTTCTGTCTGGAATTCTCTGAACTAGCCTCAAGGAAGTGTATTGGTGTATGTGGAAAAATACATGTATCGAAATATAGGTGGAGGAACTTCGAAAACGGAAATAGTTATGTAAACAAAGAGCCCATATTCGTATACATAAATATAGAATTGGATATAAAACTGAAAGATAAAAAAAATGTATTCATTTATCGAAAGAAAATGTTATATTATAACGTTCCTTCTTCGCTATACTACTTCTCTATTTCAATTTTATTTATATTTTTTCTCAATTTGTTGATTGTTTATTCATTTACAAAAAATGATTAAAAATATTATTGTTGATGTCCATATTGCATCAGATAGTTGAGAGAATAAAAAACAATTATAGAAATATATACTGCTCTTGCTAATATTTTGGTTTTTATTTCAATATATATATGTGTGTGTGTGTGTGTGTGTGTATGTGTGTGTGTGTGATTGCGTGTGTGTGTGAGAGAGAGTCTCTGTGTGTATATGCATGCATTTATAGCTATATGTAAATGTGTAATTATATGCACGTATATATATATATACTTATACAAAGATATATGTATATATACACACATAAATATATGGTTTTTGGTTTGTATATACATACGTGAAAAAATATATATCTAGTTTATATATATATATATATATATATATATATATATATATATATATATATATATATACCAGTATGTGCGAATATATATACATATATATGCCAGTATGTGTGTATGTATATACATATATATGCAAGTATAAGGGTATATAAAAGCATATGTATGTATATATGCATTTACATATGTGTATATAGATAAATATATGTATGCATACATATATCTATATACATCTGAATACTTAAAAATATATGCATATATATGTATGTATATGTATGGTTATATATATATGTATATATATATATACATGCTTGTGTATATGTACATATATGGTCTATAAAAACACAAAAGTTCGCTCACCAGATGGTGACAGACTTCTTTGATATTTTCGCAAGTATTCTGCAAGCTGATACTTCAGTCCCATAATCTGCCTAGACTACATGCTTCGTACGTCAATAGATTTAATGAAAGAAAATGGCTTTCCTTTGGCAAAAGCAAGGAGCAGACGATACACTGAACGAACTAATACGGACGCGGACTATGCTGATGACATAGCACTGGTGGCAAATACACCTGTACAAACTGAATCCCCGCTTCATAGCCTAGGGAATGCAGCAGACGGTATAGGCCTCCATGTCAAGAGTACATGTACTTCGATCAAAATTAAACAAGAGACACCTCCCCTCTAACAGGTTGCTCATTGAAACTAATGGACAATTTCACCAACCTCGGAAGCAGCGTCTCATCTACTGAAAATACGCGAATAGCAAAGGCAGGGTCAGCTATCGATAGGCTATCGATCATATAAAAAGCGGACCTATCCGATAAAATAAGCAATTTTTTCCAAGCAGCAATCGTGTCCATACTACTGCATGGATGCACCACGTGGACGCTGACTAAGCGCATGGAGAAAAAGCTTGACGGCAATTGCACAAGAATGCTACGTGCCATATTGAATAAATCCTGGAAGCAACATCCGACAAAACAGCACCTATACGGTCACCTACCTCCCATCTCTAAAACCATTCAAATCAGACGAAGAAGACATGCGAGACACTGCTGGAGAAATAAGGGCGCGCTCGTAAACGACGTTCTCCTGCAGACTTCTTCACGCAGACATGCAGGTGTTAGACGTTCATCTAGAACCTATTTACAACAGCTCTGTATAAACACGGGATATAGTCTAGAATGCGATGGACGATAGAGATGAAAGGAGTGGCACGAAATGATGATGATGATGATGAATATATATATATATATATATATATAAACACATATTTATATATGTATATATATATGTATAAGCGTGTACATAACTATATGTATATATATTAACGCATATATACATATACATATATATATATATATATATATAAATATGTATATATTCTTTTGTATGTATATATACATATACTCATGTATATATGTGAATATATGTGTATATGTATCTACAAATGTATATATAGACATCCATGTATATATATATATATATGCATATACGTATATACATATATATATATATATGCGTATATACATGTATATATACATATATAGAGGTATGTATGTGTGTATATACATATTTATAAAATTGTTAGTACATATGTATATACATACGTGTATATATATATGTATATATATACATAAGTCCATATATGTGTATATATATATATACATATGTATATATACATGAGTATATATATTCGTATATATATATATACATATATACATATGTATGTATATAGACGTATACACATTTTATATATATGTATGGATGTATACATATATGCATTTATACGTGTTTTTATATAGTATATATATGTTTGTATATAACCATATACATATAGATGTATATATATATATACACACACATCTATAGACATGTCTATATATATACATGTATATACATATATATATATATTTATATACATATATATATGTATATATATGTGTTTGTCATATGTATATATACATACGTATATACATTTGCCCAGTCGGCTGGGACTGTAGAATACAGAGTTGAACGATAAAATTGTCGTCCTAAAGAAAGCAACACTACAGCTTTACTTTAAAACTTTTTATTGAAAAAATCAATTCAGGTAACTTGATTATGTAGTAGAGCTGACATCTATTCAATGTAGCCGCCTTCAGCCTCAATCCCCGCCTCGATACGGATCCGGAACTGGGAGCATGCCTTTTCCACAAGCGCCGGCGGGAGTTCGGTGATCAGGCTGGCTTTGGTGTTGTGGGTGGGGGTCATGTTGGTGATGTTCTCGGCGTATGACTAAACGAAGTGGTCCAGTGGGTTCAGGTCGGGGGAGGAGGGGGCCAGTGAGAGGAGGGTACTAAGTCGTAGCACTCCTTCTGAACCCAAGCCTGGTACTCTTTGGACTTGTGGGCCGGCACCGAGTCCTGCTGCCACACCCAGGGTCTGCCACCGGCCACCACACTCTTCAGCACATCTAGGTACACTTTGGTGTTGACTTTCAAGCCGACTTTGAAGATGTGAAGTGGCATGATGTGGCCCTCACTTGAAACCACACCAAAGACTATAACCGTAGCCGGAAACTTTGTTTTCATCACCGTGGGCATGTCCCTGTTATTCGTGGCAATTCAGCGATATATTTTCAGGGTGCTGGTAATGGTAGAGATCATGAGTTGTACAGCGGCGTATCTCCGATCTCGCTCGTTGAACATTGTGTCACTTTCAGACATGATAGAAGGCTCCTATCGCTCTTGGGATTTGTACACAACTAGCAAACTAGTAGATGGTCTGAAACAAAAAAGAAAACCGGTTATCATTAAACGGAAATGGAATCATGTCGTCCTTTCTAGGGCGGTAATTTTATCGTTCCACTCTGTACACCGACAACCTCTCGGTAGAAGGGTAAACCCCCCCCAACCGAGCGTCCTAGATATGACACTAAAAAATCTGATGGTGAGGTTCCAGTAATGCTGGAACTTTGAGGAATGCAGAGTACCCCTTTATTGCCATCGCTCGCAGGTCCACACAAGCCGGGAGTGGTTGCACCTGATAAGGGTCCTACCAATGGGTTAAATAGAATTAAACCGTAGTTTTTTAAGTTTAGTGTTTTTTGCATTTAAACTGCGTATTTATGCAAAACTGAACTGTCTAAAATTGGACTGCTTTGTCATTTAAACTGCGTACTTATGGCAAACTGAATTGCTTGAAAGAGAACTGTTTTGACATCTAAACTGTGTACTTATGCTAAACTGAATTATCTGAAATAGAACTATTTTAACATTTAACTCTGTGTATTGCCCAGTTGGCTGGGGCTGTAGAATACTGTGACGTGGTATGCCCCTGAGAGGGGAAAGGTAAGATTTAATTTCCCTTACCCTTCTGTGTTTGAACTAGCAAGCCCCGAAGACTGACAGCTATGGCAGTCAGAATAAGGCCAAACAAAGCTACCTGCACTCCAAACCCCAAGTTGGTTGGACAGGGAAGGGAATGTAGGTCATTGTAGTAGCATGACCGAATGAGGTGGTGGAGGAGGAGGAAGGTGCCAAATGATTGGCCGAAGCCTTTAGCGCCGAAAGTAGGACCTTTTCGTCTGAGGAAATTGGGAAAAGAATTGAGTTTTTAGGACGAAGGTCGGCGTGAAAGGACGTGCTGACCTGATGCCAAAAACTCCGGGCTCGCTCGCCCACAAAAAGAATCTTCAGTTTTTAGGACAGTTTCAGCTTCATTCGCTTTAATTTACCTCGCTAAATGTCTTATTTGCCTTAAAAACATCATACGGGAAATTAGAATTTCCGTCTACAGTTAATAATATTTTGTCTTAACCTAGAAGTCAATGTTTTCCGTTATCCGAGGGGATAGAAAAACGAAGGGACTTGGTGGGGTATGTAAAAATGAAATTGGAAGCCGCCTTGCCAGCGTCGAGATGAGTCTAGCCCCAAATTAACCCCTACATTATTTGCCAGTTACCTTATGCCCGAAACAGGAGTCTTGACTTGGAATTATTTTGCGAGGGGTCAAGTGCCAGACTGCCCCGACTTCACACGTGCGTAAAATAAACTCTCGTCTTGAGATAGAATATTTATGCTCCGTTACAATACCCCTCCAACGAGTGTCCTGGATATGACACTAAGCAATCTGATGATGAAGTTCCAGTGATGCTGGAGCTTTGGGGAATGCGGAGCACCCCTTCATTGACATTGCTCCCAGGTCCACTCTGGCCTGGAATAGTAGCACCTGATAGGGCCCTATCGATGGCTAAATAGAACTAAACTGCATACTTATGCAAAAATGAATTGTTTGAATTAGAACGGTTTGACTAAACGGAATAGCTTGAAATAGAAATGTTTTTGACAATTAAGCTGTGTACTTACATTTAAACTGCATACTTATGCTAAACTGAATTGTTTAATGTAGAACTGTTTTGACATTTAACTGTGTGTCGACAAAATCTATACTAATACTAAACTGAATTGTTTGAATTAGAATTGTTTGACTAAACTGAATAACTTGAAATAAAAATGTTTTTGACAATTAAACTGTGTACTCATGGTAAACTGAATTGTTTGAAATAGAACTGACTATGTGTATAAAAATTGATATGGCGTTAAATAACCTACAAAGGTTGATATGCCATAAAACCCAACCAACCAATCAACGTTACATATATGTCTTTGTACATTTATATATTCATATGTGTATATATGTATATATACATACATATATGTATTCCCATATATATTTATGCTTATATACATATATATATATATATATACACGTATGTATACACACACACACATATATATATGTTTGTCGCCCTTACGAATTTGCATCCACCGCTCAAGATGTTCACGTAAAATAGTTTGACTTCTTTGTTTAATGGCATATCGTCTTTGGCTGATTTTTTAATGCTAAATCCATCATTCTAGATGGGCAGTAATGGTTCTATTTAATCCATGACTGAGTGTTTAAAGGGGTTCATACATTTCCCGAGAGAAAATGAACGCAGTAGCTTCAGTGAAGTTGAAACTTTCTTTGATGTCGGAAGTGCAGCTTTGGAAATGACCCCTCAAATAAAACTTAATTTAAGAAACCATTTTGTAGTTTTGTTGTATACTCACAACCATTGCCATAATACAAATATATGCGGAACATAATCAACTGTAATGACGACTTCAATAACAAACGAACACACTTCTTTATGAAAATATATCTCTCACACTTTATTCTCGAAAGGGTGAGGTTTCTTGTGTGTGAGAGGTGAGTTGAAGACGGGGACAGACTGCTATATTGACCCAGTTCTTCTTGAGACCATAGCAGCTCTTCTTCCTCATCTTGACTGGGGTTGCTCAACCGTGGGTCACTGACGGCCCAAAGCCCTCTGTCTGCCGCTGGCTCTCACTTCGGCATCTTGTCTCCAACTGACTCGAACCGTCTGTGCACCTGGTTATATTATTGTTTAACACCCACCTGCTTTCGCTGTTCTTCCGCTTATTTACACAGGTGCATTTCTTGATTGACGGCTCGGTCGAGGATCAATATATAACAGCTTACCAAAACTTATCTTGTTTACCAATGAAACCTGCATCAAAAAATTAGGCTTCAAAATTTTCGGCTTTGGATTTGTACGATGATGTAGTCCGGCCAGTTATATACGATGCTATAGGGACCCTATCATGGGTAAAATAGCGCAGCACACCTTTTTCTATACCCTCATTAAGGCAACCTATCTACAAGAAAAGAAAACTGAATTTAATATCCGTAGAGTGTTGTTCGGTGAATCTTAGGCACCATTTTTCTGTTATAGACTTATCTAAAAATTATGGTTAAGTCTATAGAAGCCTTCACTACAATAAACAAATCTCTGTGTAGTTTATGTGCTAAGATTCGGCTAAGTTAATGGTCATCATCGATACCAATGGATGGTTATGGGGATTTATTATCATCATTATTTCATCTGTTGGAGGTATTTAACTGGAGTTAGTGACAACAAGTTTTCCTGTATCCACAGGACTCTTCTCAGTATTCTTGCCGTTCATAATAATCCAGTCGTCTGGATAGTTTCAATTCTTCACCTAATTTCCAATTTCTCCAATGTTTTTTCCAAGCCACTGGTTGACATTCCAAGTGACTCAACTACAATTGGTATCACCGTCACCCTCGTGTTACACAGTTTGTTTTAATTGACTGGCAAGATACAAGTATTTGTCGATCTTTGTGTTTACTTTTATTTTTACTCTGTGCTCCGAAGGAACAGCAAAATTCGCGATCCGACAAGTTCTTCCCTTCTTGTTAATTATCACTAGGTCTGGTCGTTTGGCCGGGATTAGTGGATCCGTTTGTATCTCAAAATCCCAGAGAATTCTATGTGTCTCATTCTCTTGGATGGATTCTAGTTTGTAAGTATGGTCAAATTTTAATCTCTTGCACAATTCCCGGTGGATCGCCTTTCCAACCCTGTCGTACCAAGTCCTGTACTCCTTTTGTGCTAGTTTGCTGCAATCGTTTGTTATGTGATTACCCATTTCATCTCTGTCTCCACATAATCTACACTTGCTATTTTGTTGCATATTATCAATTTTCGCTTTAATATCACTAATTCGTATTGCGTTGTTTTGTACTGCTATTTAAAGATATTCACCTGCTCTCTTTAAAGTTTTCCTTTCGATGCAACGTTCTGCTTTTCTCTTGTGCAATCTCCCCAGTTTGTGGCTTGGAATATCAATAGAGTTGTTTTTCTACCCATTTCTGTTTACTAGTTTTTGTTGTTTTGATAATATACATTCGTTAAACATGCGAGGATCATTAAATAAGTTTCCAGACTTTTTTCGTATGGGCTCTTTTATTGATAGTACATACATGAAACTCTAGCCACCTTCCAAGTAATCTCCTCCGGCTGCAACGCACTTGTACCGTTCCAACAACTTCTGGAAGGACCCATGGAAGTCCTCTTGTGTGAGCGTGTCAAAGACCTTCGTCACAGCCTCTTTCATCGCCTCAGTTGTCTCATAACGACAGCATGTGAGCTTAGGGAATGACCAAAAGTCACAGGGAGCAAGATCTGGACTATAGGGAGGCTGAGGAACTATCTTGATGCCCATCTAGGTCAAATAGTCTGTGACAAGGATGGAGTTGTGGACAGGTGTATTGTCCTGGTGGAAATTCCACTAACCCGATTTGAAGAGTGCTGGCCTCTTCCCAAGGAATCTTTTCCTGAACTCCCTTAAAACCTCAACAGAGTAACCCTAACCCTAAGCCATTGGCCAATCACCTCTGGTGTATTGACTTCTTTACTCCTCCCACACTTCTCATCATCCCTCACAGATTCCCTGCATTCCTTGAATTTCTTATGCCACTCAAAAACTGATGCTCGATTCATGCAAGATGCTCCAAAAGCAGTCTGAAGCATTCCATAGGTTTCTATAGCATGTTTCCCAAGTTTAAAACCGAATTTTATTGCATATCGTTCTTCTAAAGTATACTCACGTCCAGATTGCATTTTTGAAATTCACAAGCTGTGACAATAAGGCTTTAGTAGGGTGTATTCCAATTGCTGCAGTAGCTGTTCATTTGAACCTGAAATCATAAAGATTAGTCAGTCATCTCATAAAATGTACAGCTATAATATAGTGAATTTTTTACACAATAAAATGGTTTCAAGTAACTAATTATAATCCTTCGTATACTATTATAGCTTCAACGAACTATTCTCAATATAAATAAATTACAGTTATAAGATATCAAGTATTCCTATCTAGTACTAATCTAGTACCATCAAATTCAATTTAGTGTCATAACTAGGACACCCTTTTTGTGGGGTCTTACTCTTCTGCAGGTGGTACGGTCAGCGTATTTTTCGTTTCAGCAACATGGCAAACTAACGAAGCTTGTTATGCAAACTATGTGGGAGTTGCCCGGATACGGCGACACGAGTTCAAATCCTGGACGAGACTGACAACATTTCACATAGCACTAATACCCTTGGGAAAGGTATAAATCCAATCATTCTCCCTCCAGCTATGGGTAAATAGTAGGGCAGACTAGGTTCTTCAGCCTTGGTGAGGCAATTAGTCTAGGAGAAGGAAAACTCTGAATTCAAACCTGTTAAACTCCGCTTAAAAATTGACCTTGTGTCATATCCTGCCCGAGCGAGGGGGTTGGTAAATATAGTTGCACAAACCAGGATATTTTATTTTATTCTAGGTTTCAAACATGCACTGCTACGATAGTTTAGAGCGCGTTTTATATGATTTTCTAATCAATATGTTTTTATTTCATATATATATATATATAGGGGGTAAATGTTAGTGCACATGTACGCATAATATCCTAACGACCGCACCTGTACAGATGACCTAAATTCTGTAAGTGATGTTAGTTTTGTGTCCGTTCAGAATCTCTGCAATATTGTCATTACTCTCGATCTAAGATTTCATTTTATTTTGTATTCATTTTAGGAAACTAAAAGCTTCAAATAAAGTTAGAACAAGGGGAGGATAAGTAAAATACAAATAAGTAGTAACAGTTGTTATTTTTTCACTGGCAACTCGGCTGTTGTCAATATGCTGGGTTTTTTTTTTTTTAATTGCAAAAGATGCTGCAAAAGATGAAGAAGAAAAAGAACAAGTGACAAAATAAATTTATATCAGAAAAGAAGAAATTGCAGAACATGATGTCGGGGAAAACGGAAAGAACAAAAGAATGAAATGATGAAATTAAAAATGAAAGCAGAAAACAAATATTTGAAAGAAATTTTTTTTAAAAAACTTTATAAAAGACTATGACGCTAAAAGAAAAAAGTGTACAAAATATTGTTTGACTTGATTATTATAAAAAAATATCGAATGAATCTATATTATATTTCTTTAATTTGCATGTATTTAATATCAAAAGGATCTATATCACCTCCCTAGATATTAATCCACTTCATACCAAGAGAATCAGTACCACCTCCCTTGGTATTGAGAGACTTCATGCCAATATTGATATCCCATCACTTAATATTAATGCACTACATGCCAATGTTGATATCACCTCCTTTGATATTAAAGCACTTCATACCAATATCAATATCTCCACCTTTGATATTAATGCACTACATGCCAATATTGATATTACCTTCCTTAATACTATCAGCATATTCTAAGTCCCACTGAACTGACAAGGCTATATAATTAGTGATAGATAGATAGATAGATTTATGGTTTTTGTTTAATGGTATATGAACCTTCATGGTAGATAAACAAGAATTGATAGATAGATGGATTTGTTTGTTTGGCACTTCATGCCAATATTAATATCACTAACCTTGATATCAATCCACTTCATGGCAATATTAATATCATCTTCCTTGATATTAATCCACTTCATGGCAATATTAATTTCACTTCCCTTGACATTAATCCACTTCATGGCAATATTGATATCACTTCCCTTGATATTGATGGACTTCATGCCAATATTTATATCACTTCCCTTGATATTAATCCACTTCATGGCAATATCAATATCCCTTCCCTTGATATCAATCCACTTCAGGCAATATTAATATCACTTCCTTTGATATTAATCCACTTCAATGCACTTCATGGAAATATTAATTTCACTTCCCTTGATATTAATGCACTTCAATGCACTTCATGGCAATATCAATATCACTTCCCTTGATATCAATCCACTTCATGGCCATATTAATATCAACTTCTTTGATACGGAAGCACTTTATAACAAGAGGATGAATAATCACCTTCCCTCGATACTGATGCACTTCATATCAAGAGGATGAATATAACCTTCCTTTGTTGTTGATACATTTCATATCTAGAAGATCAATATCATCTCACCTTAACCTTGGTACACTTCATACCTAGATGATCTATAAAAAGGGAACGGGATATTTGGCTTTTGGATCATGCATGTCAAAGAATTCATCGCCAGGTCAGTCTGACCTAACTCGATATGGAAATTTCCACAGGAATCAATAAATATATTCGCATATCATCAACAAAGCAGTGATCCATAAACTCTGAAAATAAACGAAATATGAAACAAACTGAATGAAAAAAGAGGGTTTCATAGCATTTTACTAATGGTCACGTGGTAGGATTTACGCTCGCGAAACCGGAGTTGGTTTCGAGTTGTACTTATAGACAAAAATCAATACTTTCTCATGCATATATATATATATATATATATATATATATATATAGAGAGAGAGAGAGAGAGAGAGAGAGAGAGAGAGAGAAATGAATAGATAGAGAGAAAGAGAGAGAGAAATGAATAGATAGATCGAGAGAGAGAGAGAAATAGATAAAAAGAAAGAGAACTGGATAGATAGAGAGAGAGAGAGAGAGAAACAAATAAACAGAGAGAATTAATGGGTAGATAAAGAGAGAGAGAGACAGAGGGAGAGAGAGAAATGAATAGATAGATAAAGAGTGAGAAATAGATAAAAAAGAGAAAAAACTAGATAGATAGATAGATAGATAGATAGATAAAGAGGGAGAGAGAGAGAAATAGATAAAAAGAGAGAGAACTGGATAGATAGAGAGAGAGGGAGAGAGAAACAAAGAAACAGAGAGAATGAATGGGTAGATAAAGAGAGAGAGAGACAGAGGGAGAGAGAGAAATGAATAGATAGATAAAGTGAGAAATAGATTTTTAAAAAATAGAGAGAACTAGATAGATAGATAGATAGATAGATAGATAGATAGATAGATAGATAACGAGGGAGAGAGAGAGAGAAATGAATCGATTAATTAGGAGATGCTGAGATGGATAAATAGATACAATATTGCTTATAAAGGAATACACTCCTAGGCATTATTTTTATTAAAAGGAAATTTTCTTTTGAACCAAAGATATAAAGATTTTATTATTTTAATCGAACAATATACTATTAAAAGGGATATTGTTAAGAGGTGTTATATATTATAAAACACAACAGTATCGAAACCCTTTAACCAAAAAGAAGTACAATTAATGCATAATCGCATATCTGGAAAGTTTAGTGAGAAATAATACCTAATAATATCCGTTTCGGTTGAATAATTTTCCTCGAGAAAAAATGAAATTCAGGTATCTTTGGTTTAGAATAAAATTAACTTTTTATTCTTTTTAGATTATCAACCGCTTATTCATCTATTTTAACGGCATGTCAACCCATCAAAGGTTATTTTATGCCTAAATGTGAGGGAATTATGCACATCGTACATTCATATTTAGATTTTTGTGTGTGTGTTTTAAGGGGTTTTTTTTGGGGGGGGTGCAAACGGTTGTATGATATCAAGTATTTCTATCCAATACAAATAATTCGCCAACAGATCTATTAGACCTATAGGACGATCACACTGGTTCAAAGAAGACCAAAGAATAAGGGTTATGAAAGGGTCTTCGACACTTTCCATTACCTCAGAAATGAAGCCTCACCATCTTCTGTAGTTTAGTATCATAGTCAGAACACTCCTTTGTGGGGTTTTTACCCTTCTGCATGTGATACGATCAGCGTATTCTAAACACCACTGAACTGACAAGGCTATATACTTAGGGATAGATAGATAGATAGATAGATAGATAGATAGATAGATTTGGGTTTTTGTTTAATGGTATATTAACCTTCAGGATAAATAAAACCGAATCGATAGATAGATAGATGGATTTGTTTGTTTGTTCGTTTGTTGCGGGGGTGTTTCGTGGCATATTAACCTTCATGATAGATAGATAGATAGATAGATAGATAGATAGATAGATAGATTTGGAGTTCGTGTTTAATGGTATATTAACCTTCATGTTAGATGAATAGAAAGGAAAAGATAGATGAATTGAGAGATATATTTGAGACTTTTATTTAATGGTATATTAACCTTCCTGATAGATTGGTAAATGAAAACGAATTGATAGATAGATGGAATTGTTTGTTTTTTCTTTTCTTTTTTTTAAGGGGGAGATGTTTCTTTTTGTTTCGTAGCACATTAACATTCATGTTAGAGAAACAAAAATAGATAGATAGATAGATAGATAGATAGATAGATAGATAGATAGATAGATAATGTATTAATAGAGAGATAGTTGGATAATGTGTTAATAGATAGATAGATAGATAGATAGATAGATAGATAAGATAGATAGATAGATTTATTTGGGTTTCTTATTTAATGGTATATTAACCTTCATGATAGATAGATAAATAAATAAAACCAAACTGATAGATAGCTGAACTTTTTATTTTTTGTTTGTTTGTGATTGGGGTTTGGGGTCTTTTTTGCTTTTTTGCTTTGTTTTTTGTATGCTTTTTTTTTGTTTGTTTGTTTTTTGTTTTTGTTTTTTTGGTATTTTTTTTTTTTTTTTTTTTTGGTTTCGTAGCATATTAACATTCATATTAGATATATAAAAACGAATTGATAGATAAATGAACATTTTGTTTTTTGTTTGTTTGTGATTGGGGTTTGGGGTCTTTTTGCTTTTTTGATTTTTTTTTTTTGTATGTTTTTTTTTGGGGGGGGGGTCGTAGCAAATTAACATTCATGTTAAATAAATAAAAACGAATTGATAGATAGATAGATAGATAGATAGATAGATAGATAGATAGATGTATTTAAAAAGTAACTGGACAGGTGTCACAAACAATTTATTTCAATTCCAAACAAACTACAAGTTTTCCCTTCAAAGTAATCCTCCTTGAATCTTATGCATCTTCCATTTTTCTCTGTCAAGCTTCTTTGCACAGCTGGAAGAATTCTTCTGGGACTCCCTTAGCCCCGTCGTTACGGCACTCTTCACAGCCACAACGTTTTCAAAATGGATCCCTTTGATGGTCCCCTTGAGATTAGGGAAAAAAACGTCTCACATAACAAGATCAGGTAAATAGGAAGGTTATTAGAGTTTGGCTGAAGTTCCGCTCCGCTATAAACTGTCTCCTTACATTTTAGACATGCTCAAATCTTCCAAACACAATCCATGTCCACCTGACTTGCGATCATTTGAACAATCAACTGATGACCATCACATACTACTTATCTTGCCCGCTCGATGAAGACTCTCGCTCCTGGAGTCATTGTTCCCATCGTCTTGATGCTCTTTGAACCTCTTGTGCCATTCAGAAAACGTGCGTGCAGCATGTCTCCATACAATTGCAACATGGTGTCGTCTCCATACAATTGCAACATTGTGTCATTTCCATACAATTTTTTCTGACCGGAACAAAAATTTAGGTGTTTATTCGTTTCTCAGTGCTCATTGCTGAACATCCTAAAAAAAGAGAAGATGAAAACAAAAACATGTTAAAAAAATACAATGGTTTCAGAGAGCTAAGATTACAGTTATACACTTCCAAGATATCATGATAGATAGATAGATAGATAGATAGATAGATAGATAGATATGCACATTACTCGCTTGCATGTATACACATACATTGGATGATTATCATATTATAGAAAATTATTTGTGAAATCAGTTCACCTAGAGAGTGAGTTCGATCCTCACTAATATTCTGGATTTCTGTCAGTCTGATCGCAGAGTTTTATAATTAGATTTTTTTGTGCCTCGTGTAAGCTCACCATGTAGACCAGTTTGCAAGTGTAGTGAATTAGATCCTCACATACTGCCCCGAAACTGTGACGCTGAGCCAGACTTTGCTTACTAATAAAACATGCGTTAAGTACAACGCGGCAGGTAGTCCAAGTTTCACTTGATGCTTCATTCTCGTAAACTAATGCCAGACAAAGTTAAGCTAAGCAAATAAACATACGCAGGGCTGGTGCGAGGGTCTCATGCCCCCACAAATATATTGTAGCAGAAAAGAATTTCAAACCATTATTTAGTGCGGGAATTGTTTTGCTGTTGGAATTTTAAAATTATACATTTCATCCAATGAGAATGACCGATGCTATTCTGCCCGGGCACACCTTCCTGGGCACCATAAAAGGCAGCGCTAACCATGCTCGCTCTCTCTTTCTTTTCCTCTTGGCTGGCAGCAAGGTAAGACCAGCCGACACGAGAGATAATATTTCTCTCTCTAACTCGGGACGACGACTCCAACAGCAGACAGAGGGACTTTTCATCTCGAGAGAACACACTACATTTGTTCCTCTGCTTTCTTTAGGAGACCATTTCCTGGTCAATTATTTCTCCCTTCTAAACCAAATGGACTCCGAAACATCTGGCTAAGTACTAAATTCCCACACAGCCATTTACAACTGATTTACAATCTTCTACAACTCACAGCACAAGGAAACACTTCCTCTCAAGCTGTCATTAAACTACTAGATTGAAAACCATCAATATCTACACCTTCATTATTTTATTTTCTTTATTTTAATATAACAAGAGGCAACAGAACTCTACATCGTTAACTGCCATTTATGTTTAAATGGTAATATCATCTACCCTATGAAACGCCTCTCAAATCAATGATACCCCTGAATCTATAATACTGACAACCCACTCTATCACATATCAATTTTAATAAAGTAGTAATCACAAAAAATATATGAAACTCGCCCTTCCGAGCCCCCACCCAGTAGGCTTGGGTCACTCCACTCAGGGAGTTCAGAGCGAGTATCAGCCGGTCCTACATAATGGTGTAATGGTTATCATCGTTGGAAGTGGACATGACGACACGAGTTAAAATCCTTGACTAGGTTATTTGTATTTCGCATAGCGCTAATATCCTTGGGGAAGGAATGAAGCGAATTATCCATCCCCAAACTATGAGTAAAGAGCAGGGCAGACAAAGCTCTTTAATCTTCGTAAGATAACCAGTCAAGAAGGAAAACTCTGAATTAAACCAGTAAGACTTTGCTTCAAAATTAAAAGTGGTTTGATTAAATATATATACCGACACGGAGAAAATAATATTGACAGGAAAATATGAGGGTCGTTTGAAAAATACTAAGCCTTAATCAGAAAGAAAAGTCATGGCTGAACACTTTTGTTGTGGCAACACACTACCACTTCTTATAAAACTAGAGAAAATAAATCAGATATCTGTCTAAATTTCTGTGCAAGTGAGGCCCATACAACGGTGAGGGGTGAGTGACAAATCTAAAATCTAGGTGAGGCTAAGAAGTTTTTGAACAACCATCGTATACATCAAAGTCAGAATAGTATAAACACAGAATGTGGATCAGTGAAAGATAAGAGATGTGCGACAATTTTGAAATCTTGGTGAGGTTTAGAACTTTTTGAACAACTTTCGTGTCACCAAACCTTTTTTTTAAATTCAAGATGCTCTTTGCTTTACGATGGCATAACTCAGGTTATTTCAACTTTAAAAGCGATAAGCTTTTGTCGGATATTGAAGTGAAGATGCCTTTGACTTGCCATGTAAATTACGTGGGTGGCATAACAGGAAATGCACCTGTTACCTAAATTAAACAGAACGCAGATACCCCAGCAGAAATGCTGCGTAAATTGCGCGGGTGGCATGCTGAAGGAAGCCAGACACTGGGAATAAAATAACAAGAATACACCTGTTTTCTTAAGTAAAGAGGACACAGGTGCTCCGGCAGAAATGTCGCGTAAATTGCGTGGGTGGCGTGTTCGAAAGAGTGTAAGTAGCGGGTCGAAAGAGATGTGACCTCGAGAATATTATATAATCAGGAATGTTTTCCACCTGAGAACTCTGAAGAAGAATGACGGAAGAGGTTTCACCACAGATTCGTACCTCGGCCCCGGTGTGTGTGCAAACTCAACCATCTTTGACTCTCTCTCTCTCTCTCTCTCTCTCTCTCTCTCTCACTCACTCGGTCCATGTTTTCTGAAGGACATTACATGAACGGAGTAAACGTAAAATTCACTTCCCGCCAGGTGGCGCTTTTTACCATTTTTTACACGCTTCTTTTAGATAATTTTCTTCTTACGGCCCTTGGTACGTATCAAAAACATTTTTAATTTTGTTTTTTGTTTATTTATTTTTTTTATTTTTCCAGTTCTAAGCCTGGAGGATCTCTCTCTCTCTCTCTCTCTCTCTCTCTCTCTCTCTCTCTCTCTCTCTCATACGTACATTTCAAGTTATAAAAGGAAAAGAAAAGAAGCAGATTATATTTTCATACATCGGCGTTGTTGTCTTTCTCTGCTATACAACACTTTGAGCATTGATAAAACTTTTAAAGTTTTATATTTTTGCCGGTGAGAGAAGCGATACTGTACGATATTATTACCGATGCTGAGCTTGAGTAGTAGTATTCACTCAGTTCCGGTCTCCCTAGTGAGCGTTGATATCTTCTAATGTTTAACAATGTATCATATAGTATATTTCGGAAGGGCAGTATTACTTATTTTCCACTCTGCTATTGGACAATCCTGATTGCGCTAATCTTTATAATAATTTAAGCTTAGCGAAATTGTCTTTTCAACTGAAAGCTTTAGAATCTTATATACTTATAGAGAGAGAATAAATAATTATCTCCCTTAAAAATGAGCATATCCGTTAAGAGCCTTGTGGGATGTCGCATGACTTCTCCAAAAACCCATCCACGACTTTTGTTTATCTCTATTCTTTGAACAGAAAAGATGTTGTCTTGGGCCTTGCCAAGAAATGGTAAAGCCACGTTTTTATTTTACTTTCTCGTATCAAATAAACTTTTTTTCCATTTTTGTACCCCTTTTATATACTGCTTGTTCATGGAAAAATATGTGTCTATTTCTAGCTTTTGGGACACATTTGAGTATGCTTTCTTTTTAATACCATTGCTATATTATATTATGCATATTGAATGCTAAATGTTCCTCTAGGTACTGTTACAGAGAAGGAGGGAGAGAGACGTGCTGATTAGTGTGACAGAGAGAGAAACACTTGTAGCAGAAAGGACTTTGTATTTCTATTTAGCGCGTAAATTAATTTGACCGTTATGGTTGTCGCGTATTTTCACCCAATGAGGGTGATTTGTCCCATTCTTCCCGGGCGACTTTCCCGGGCAAATCAAGGGCAGTGAAAGCCCGCCAAACTTTCTCTTCCTCAGAATATTTCGACCAGGATGAACGTACTTTCTGACCTCTCCCTTCATAGCAGCAGAACCATTACACCATGAGGAAAGCCATCTAATTTATGGATTTTCGAGTCTACCTTCCTAGACCAAAGGCTCCCAGTTGAATATAAATTAGATGTATTTATTCCGCCACTTACAGGAACACTTTTATGTCACCTCTGACATTCAGTTACTTCATTCCTGCTAAACTTTTTAGGAGACCTTCATTCCTCTCTCCAATAGCGCATGACCACAAACTTATGGCTGACTACATCGTTCCTGTTCTAAAATCAGCAACACGACTTTTGCTATGTCTACAGCGAAGCTAAACTCGCTCAGACAACCAGCTACTTTAATTCTGCTTATCTATTTTGGAGACCCTTACTCCTCTATCCAAAATCTACGGGATCTCGAACTACTGGCTGAATGCCAAATGCCTGCTCATCCCTTTTATAACTATATTTCTTCTCACTACGACTTTCAGCTCAAAGGCTTCCTTTCAACTCAAGCCGTTATTAAACCTCTACATTGAAAACCTTCAATATCTTCGTTCGATCCTTCATTTTTTCCTTTTAATATAACGAGGAGGTAAACTTAATTACCTTATACACTATAAGAACAATAAGGCCAAACGGAGTGAAAGGAAGAGAGAGAGAACGGAAAATAATTCTGAAATCCAAGCCATATTAGCAACAGTACCACAGCAGGCTAGTGCCTAAGTTAAGAATAGAAATGTATCAGCGGCTATACAGCCTGACGGGCGATGATTAGAGGAAACAAATTCAAACGGAAAGTCGTTAAAGTAGGCGTGGAATAGAAAACAGGGGGGAAAAGTCAGTCCCAGACCGACCGCGACGACGTGAAGACTAGCCGAAAAATCGACACCTACTTAGGGTGAGCTCCACGAAGAAACCAGCCTACCACAGCACACTCTAAACAAGACTGGTGTGGAGAAGCCTTACTGCAAGGAATGAATGAACCTCTGTCGTTCCCTTTAAAAATGCGAGGAAGAAAAAACAATGGATATGAGCATCGAGGACAACTAAAGTAAAGAGAGCCGAACTGTCTCACTGAAACAGATTTGTTCCACGTGTTGAATATCTCTCTCATGAACTTTCATATTCAGACTTATGGTTTACACACCCCATTGCACTGTTTGATACTTGTCCATAAATTGTTGCATGCACCATTCCATGCAAAAGAAACCTTCTATTTGATAGGACATTCCACTCTTCATGTTGGTATTCGTATTTATTTTCTTTTTGTAATAAATGTTCTGGTCTTAATTATAATCTTGGGTTGTGTTCGTCTTCTTAATTCATCGAAGACCGGGACTTAGCCGACAAGATATCGGCCTTCTTTATTCCTTTTTTTTTTTTTTTTTTCTTCTTATGTATGTGCAACTAGATCTCATAAGAATATATTAGACGATTTAAGGGCTAGCGCGTAGGAGTCCTAAAAGGGTATTTATTTTCCTTACGATTAAAGAAATCTCTGACCTCGTAACAGTACAAATGATTTTATTTTGTACTTCCTTCCGTTATATTCAGTGTTAGCATATCACGGATATATTAATGCTACTATTGATCCTGGTTGAATGGAGACTTGACTAAATATCTTACCTACATCAAAGTGCTTCAATATATTTATATATCATTGCCCAACCAACCAGTGTCGGGTAAGCAAAAAGAATTTATATCCTCACTCAATCTTGTGAAAAACATAAACACACACACACACACACATATATATATATACCTCTCCGCAGGAGATGCAACACAAGGTCAATTTTTAAGCGGAGTTTAACAGCTTTGAATTCAGAGTTTTCCTTCTCCTAGACTGATCACCATATCAAGGTTGAAGAGCCCAGTCTGCCCTTCTATTTACTCATTGCTAGAGGGAAAATAATTAGATTCTTACCTTTCCCAAGGGTATTAGTGTCATGTGAAATGCAAACAGTCTCATTCAGGATTTGAACTCAGGTCTCCGTGTCCATTCCCTACGGTTTTCTAAGCTTACGTCAATCTGGTACAAGTGTGACAAAATAAGATGATACGTAAAGAAAAAGGGTTAATCTGAAAGTTTATGTTATCAGATGTCTAAGAGAATTAACGGACAAAATAAAATTCTGTACTTGAATTGTTTAGAAGAGACCCTGACAGACCAAGAAAAAAGGGAGCAAGTCTCAGATTTTGGCATGAGAGATAACCGAAATTGGACACAATGGAATTGAGTGATTCACTTTTGGAACAGGTGTTACCGAATTAAGAACAATAGAAATGCAATTATTTATCTTAAGCTTCAGGTGTGGGAAATACACCAGCGAAATATTTTACAATAACATGTTTTTTGGAAATAGCGGGAAAATGTGTTTGAAATAAATGGCTCAAGATAAGAATATATCGCGAATTGTTATGGTAAAGACAGAAAGAAAATATCAGAGGTCGTATTCAAGGAACAATTTTAAAAAGTGTTGATATATACGCGGCCTATAAGTGCCAGGGTAATCCAATCACCTAGCCGATAATGATAATCATCTTAAAGTATAATTTTGTCAAAATAGGCAGAGTCATCTGGTTAAGATTTAAAGACTGGAGGAACTAGGATTCCTTATTTGGAAAACATTCGTAAGAAGGTAGGAAGATAGATTCCATCTCGATTTCTCTTTAGTTGAGTGTTGGTAATAAGTAAAGACTAAGAGAGCTCGGAGTAAACTGAGAGAGAAATAAACGGAGAACTTGTGTAGCCCCAAAAACCGTCGGACCTCTTCCGTTGTATTGCGGACTTTTATAAAAGCAAGGCGTTTCAGCGCTCACAATAGCAGAAGCAGAAAAAGGGTCAAGCAGAAAGCTAGTCAGACGGAGAGGATTGGCTTCGAAAGCTATATCCACGATACCCACGTCTAACGCCTTTTCTCGAACTTATACCCCGAAATGAATCCAAAAGAAAGTACAGATTCTCTATCACCGAGATAAAGAAGAATTTTCAGGCACTGAATTTAGTTATCTGAATTAGCTCTTACAACCCACGAGAGTTGCTGATAACAAATACCACATTACTCCATATAGTAGAAAGGGAACTAACTTTTGTTTTTATCTCAACATGATACTTTTTATCATTATTTCTTTATACAAATATTGTTGGAAGATCACTGTCTTCTGTTCCTTCTATTCGTTCGCCGATTTTTTGTGTAATCTGTCATTTCTTCTCGCCACCGACCAAACTTTAATCCGATCGAATTGATTGATCGACCTCCTAATCTGAGATCAAAATGCACAACGCAGCAGATAAGGGGTCAGATCGAAGGTTATGGCTTCAACCAAAGTAGTGGACCACGAAAGAATTTTCGGTCAACCCAGCTTTCGACCAGAAGCGACCATTTAGACGATAGTAATCACATATAGTGTTGTGTCAGGGGACAGGGGAGAAACAGGTGTCTATATTTGGCACCGCTACCAGTGACCAACCTACATAATTGGTGCAATAAGTTACGAGTTGTATAATTGGTGCTTTGTGACAAGGACAAGTTGTATACAAGAAACATATAAAAGAGAGGTTTATATCATTTCAATCGCGAAAAAACAATAAAATATATTGATCATGTTGTTTCAAGCGTCTCATCAACCGAGAAGGACATCGACACACGACTGACGAAGGCATGGACAGCTATCGATAGGCTCTCGATCATATGGAAGTCGGACCTAACAGATAAAATGAAACGCAGTTTCTTCCAGGCAGCGGTTGTGTCGATACTGCTATATGGATGCACCACATGGACGCTTACGAAGCGGCTGGAGAGGAGGCTGGACGGAAATTACACAAGAATGTTGAGAGCAGTATTAAACAAGTCCTGGCGACAACACCCCACGAGACTCCAACTATACGGACACTTGCCCCCCATCACAAAAACTATACAAGTTCGACGAACCAGACACGCGGGACACTGCTGGAGAAGCAAGGACGAGCTCATAAGCGATGTACTCCTGTGGACCCCCACTCATGGATGTGCAAGTGTGGGACGACCAGCACGAACTTACATACAGCAGCTATGTGAGGACACGGGTTGTAATCCTGAAGACCTGCCGGAGGCGATGAGTGATAGGGAGAAATGGCGAGAGACGGTCAGGGATATCCGCGCAGGCGGCGCGACATGATGATGATGATGATGATGATGTTGTTTCAGTCTAATATAACATTTCTTTTGCCCATTCGGCGGGTTTGATAAATATTTCCGTCTGACGAAATTCCTCTCATGACGAAGTAGATAAATTAATAAATTCCTCTTCTGGGAAGTAGATAAATAACAAATAGAAATTAAACAGGTATGGGATTACCTTCCCTTACTTTATACACTTACCACGAGAAGGCACTACAGTTACCATAGCAACGCTACCCGTTATTTAAACGCAAACACGTAAAAAATGTTCTCTTTCGTTCGACAAACACTTTAAAAGACACAAGGTGATATATTGATCTCTTCGGTTTTATTCCATGCTCACTTTTTTCCTCTAATTTCCACACTACCCCAATCAGCTGTGGCTGAAGAATATACCGACTGCATCTCTGCAGAGGGGTAAGACCCCCACACACACCTACACCGTGTGACCTGGATATGACATTAAACAATCTGATGGTGAGGCTCCAGCAATACTGGAGCTTTGGGGAATGTGGAGTACCCCTTTCATTGCCATCACTTCTAGGTTCACCCTGGCTCAGAGTGGTAGCACCTGATAGGATCCTAGCCATGAGTCAAATAGAACTGTTTGACATTTAAACTGTGTGCAAACAAATGACTTATGCTAAATTGAATTGTTAGTGATACATAGCAATACTTGGAACCATTTAACTTTGTTGACTTATGTTAAACTGAATTGTTTGAAATAGAACTGTTTGATCATTTAACTGTGTGACAACAAATAATTAATGTTTGATTAAATTTTTAGTGGTACATAGCAATTCTTGGAACCATTTAACTTTGTTGACTTAAGCTAAATTGAATTGTTAGAAATAGAACTACTGGATCATTTAACTGTGTGTATCTACAAAATGTATTTACAAATCATATATCAATATATATGCAAAAACAGGATTTGGCATTAAATAACCAATAATGGTTGATATACCATAAAATCAAAGCAAACCATCTAGTTTCCACATGTGTCATATAGAAATTTTACCGAAGGACTTTTCACATCCAAATATTTGCGACCTCTCTCTCTCTCTCTCTCTCTCTCTCTCTCTCTCTCTCTCTCTCTCTCTCCACATTTCTCTGAATAAATATGATTAAGTTTTCGCTTGTGTTCACTCGACTTATTACTAACCACTACCAAAAACACCGCTCCACAACAAAATTGGTGACCTCCGACGTGATGCAATGTTCTGATTCTAAGGAACTACAAATTGGCGATAACCCAACGTTAGAATATATATCTAAATAACACGTCTTTAACACAAGAATTTGATATTTCTATCATAAAATTTTGTACCGCAAAACATCGAAAGGATTTTTTTTTCACTTTACGATCGACTCAGCAGAACGTTAGCCCATCATAAATATGTATCTATCCAACTTCTACACCGCAGGCAGGATGAGGCACAAGGCCAATTTTAAGGGAAGTAAAGCTGGTTTGAATTCAGTGTTTCCCTTAACCTAGACTAGTTGTCTCACCAAGGCTAAGAAAACTCACTGTACCCAACTATTTACCCATAACTGAGGGAAGAGAGAGATCCATGCCTTTTCCAAGGGCATTAGCCCAAAGTGAAACGCAAGCAGATTCTTCGAAGATTTGAACACAGGTCGCTGATTCTATTTCCCATGATGATAATCGTTACGCTAATTGCGCATCCACAACTCCATCGTAAGTACATTAGAGTTTCTCCTCTCCAAGAGATAGTTTTGTATTGAATTTTCTTTCTTATGAAATAGTTGTTTTTTTAATTAAAAGCTCTATTGTCCAACCGAAATCGATAAACTGTTTCAAAATGGCTGCTATCAAAATAAAAAAGTCTTTTTTAGTTTGTTTGGTTCTTTTTTGTTGCTTTTTTTTATTTGTTTCATCATCATCATCATCAAGTCGCGCTGACAGCACAGATTTCCCAGACTTTCTCTCTCCATTCGTCCTTAACATCAATCGCTACTGGGAGATATCCCAAACTACGTCCTGTGTCTGCACTGAACTGATGTAAATGAGTCCTTGTTGGTCGGCCCAAAACTGGCATGTCCAAGTGCAGGGGTTCATAGAAGAACATCAATTATGAATTCGTCCTTGCTTCTCCAGCAGTGTCCCGCATGTCTTGTTCGTCTTCCTTTGACGTTTTTTTTAGATCGGAAGTAAGTGGCCGTACAGCTATTGTTTCGCAAGGTGTTGCTTCCAGGATTTGTTCAAAATAGTTGGTCGTATTCTTGAGTAATTCCCATCTAGCTTTTTTTCCATGTACTTTGTGAGTGTCCATGTGGTGCTTCCATACAATAGTACTGACACAGACACAGCTTGGAAGAAATCCCATTGTATTTTATCAGATTGACAAAATTTTTCCAATGATCAATAACCTATCAATTGCTGTCCACGCCTTCGCTAGGCGTATATTAAACATTGCTTTCAGTCGATGAGATATCGTTGCCGAGGTACATGAATATGCCAACTAATTTTAAAGGCCTGCCACTTAGAGTAGAGATGGCTCCTTTTCGTCTAAAACATATATTGCATTCAGTTTCATTTTTGCTCACATGGATGCCAATGTCTCCAGTTTGCTCTCATCTATGCTGTAGGGCCAAGCAGCGGTCGAGTCAATATTGCTATATGGATGCACTACATGGACGCTAACTAAAAGTATGGAGAAAAAGCTTGACGGCAACTACACAAGAATGCTGCGAGCAATATTGAACAAGTCCTGGAGACAGTACTCCACTAAGCAGCAGCTGTACGGCCACTTACCACCCATCACGAAAACTATCCAAGTTAGACGAACCAGACATACGGGACACTGCTGGAGAAGTAGGGACGAGCTCATAAGTGATGTACTCCAGTAGACCCCTTCACATAGACGTGCAAAAGCAGGACGACCAGCTCGAACATTCATACAGCAGCTCCGTGCCGATACAGATGTAGTCCTGATGACCTGCCGGAAGCAATGGACGATAGGGAGGGTGGCGAGAAAGGGTCAGGGATATCCATGCTGATAGTGCAACATGATGATGATGATGATGCAGTAGCGATTCGGCATGAGCAGGTGTATTTATCAGAAGCTCTAGATCATCCGCATAGTCTGTGTCTGTTAAAATTTATCTAGGTTATCGTCTGTTTCTTGCCTTTTTTTGCATTTTTTAGTTTTGTTTTTTGTTTTATTCTATTTATCAGTTTGTTTGTTTTGCTGGGGGTTGGAGGGAGAGGGTTATTGAGGAGTGTCTTCTTAGGTGGGGTTATTTGGTTGAACTCAAGTTCTTTTCGTTGGTTCTTACTATCGATTTTTAGGGAAATGTAAAAAACACTTTTTCAAAAAATATTACAGAATAATAGAGAAAACAGTTTAAAAGACAATTATCGCCCTTGCGTGTGGAACTCTCCTAACGTTTTATAAAACACATGTGACAGAAAAAATTTCTTGGCTTCTCGTGACAACGTGTCACAATAGCGTTGTCTTTTGTTTTTGTTTTTTGTTATTTTTGCGGGGGATGGAGTTACGCTAGGCTCTTAAGCATAGGTGCGAGAATAGACACGCATCCTGACAAAGACAACACCGAAAAATACTGGAATCAACTCTTAAGTAAATTTTTTTCCTTATCATACGAAAGAAACTCAAATTATTACAAGGACTATTTCAGATTAAACTCACACGAAATGCCAAAAGAATACACTAATTTTAGACCTTCTCAGAAGGAATTTGATATTTCATAAAGTAAGTAAAGTTGGCGACCGTAGTCGAGGGCGACCAGAAGGCTTCCTTTTCAATAGCTACTGCACCGATGTGTAGAAGAGGGCGATACTCCTTTCCCTGGATTGCTCCATTTTACTCTTGATACGTACCTTATATTGCTTAGTGTTAAGCAAGTATGTGTCAAGTACCATTTTTAAAGTCTTTGGTATGACGCAAACTGGGATTGAACTCAGGTCTCCTACAAGGTTTGATCTTATAGACCCAGTGGGTAATTTAATGCTAAATCCTGTTAATGTATATATTTAATTTCTAAGTGAATGTAGGTAACTTTATTTTTAAACGATTTCTTAGAGCACATTTGTTTGCACATAGTTAAACGATTTGTTGGAATTTGTAAATTCAGCAGTTAATGTCTGCTAGAACATGATTGGTTATTTTGAAATTGTGCTGTTATCCCCCGCACCTACCGTTATTTAAGTGAGACCCACCACAGATATATCTCTCTATATATATATGTATATATCCTTTTTTTTCAGCACTCTAGCACAAGGCACAGCCTGGCTCGCTCTTTTTGCTTTGTGAGCGCGTGTTTATTCGCCGTCGACTTTAGGCAGTTTTTCTTAAGCAAGACGGTTTAAGTAATAGGCCTATTAGTCACTTAGGCTAAGCCTCTTCTATTTACAGGTTTTTTTTTTTTTTTGTTACTTGTTGAAACAATAGACCTAATGCATGCTAACTGTGGTTTTGATATCTGTCCCCTTCAAAAGAAAATTGAGTCTAAGGTCTGGAGGCGGAATTATTGGACTTTTTGCCGACGAGAGATGCTGTTGGCCTGTTCCGAAGATTCGGTAAAAGCCTCCGTAGACTCAACAGAAGAAAATTCGAGTTAACACAGAAAGATATTCATCTTTAGGAGGAGGAAGCCGTGGTCTACTCGAAGTTCATTTAAAGAAATAGTAAACTTCGTTCTGAACAAGTCTACACTGGAAACTAGAAGAACACAGTTGTCCAGGTTGATTCTACACAAGAAGGAGACACAAAGAAAAGAACAAACCCTAAAAATTGGCTTCAAAAAGAACTTTGATATAAAATACCAAAGAAAGGTATTTTATAATTAACAAAAGTTAAACTGACAGTAAGTGATTGACGACATTCCTTCGTGTAAGTCAGTCATTATTTTTATACCCTCTTCCTTTTTTTAGCAATGATATTGTCGCTATTTGAATTTATGTAATTTTTGTTACCGAAAATTCAATGTTTTCGAAAAGCATAGGGAAAATATGCAATGCAGAAAGTTGTAAAGTTTATTTCTCTTGAAATAAATTACTTTGTGGGAACTTGTTTTTGTTTTTAAGAAATATAAACACACTTCTCTTTCAGGTAGGAACAGTTAGGATTCTGTTGTATAGTGGCTCATACCACGTGACTTACGTATCGCGGAGGTATAAAAGACGTTGTATTTTTTAAGCACGAAGGTTCTGCATGAGCTCGGTCAATAGTAAGACCAACTTCGGACGTAACGCCCACAGTGCGAAACTTGTAATGTTTGTTTGACTGTACCACTTCGGTTAATAAATAATTAAATAATTTCATTCACTGTGTATCTCTTCCTTACCACGATACAACACATTCCAATTCCCTCTTTTTCGTCTCTTTCATTTTTTTACTTTTCTCTTCCCCTTCGCCAAACCTGACAGTTACTGCTAGATTTCTTGAGCTAAGCAGAGATAAAGTCTAATAGGTAATTTAGGTAGATAGAATTGTACTTTATATAGCGACTAGCATTCGGATAATTTTGTTAACTTTTCGTATGTTGGTCGTTGCAATTCAAAACCTAAAATCTAGCATATTTATTGAATTGAGCATATTTCTCATAGGTTTCAAGTATCCCCATCCCAATTTGTTTGTACACAATTAAATGGTTTCGTGTATTCCTATCTAATTTGTTTGCCCGCAGTTGAATGATTGGTTGGGTTTGTGGCATATCAAACCTTCTAGGTTATTTAATGCCGAATCCTGTTTATTACTTATATTTTGAATATATATGATTTGTAAACAATTAGTTCGTAGATAACATTTTTAGACGAGCCTGAAGTCATTTGTTTGCACAATGTTTAATGATTTCAAATAATCCAATGTAAAACAAAGAATTTAACATTAGTCATTTGCTTTCACACAAGTAAATGGTTATACAAATATGATTTGTAAGCGAATAGTTTGTAGGTAATCTAATTTTTAAATGAATTAGAGCTAATTTCTTCGCATACAAGTATTGCTATTGTTTGTATACAGTTCAATGGTTTCAAGTCTTGTTATATAGCATTAATAATTCTATTTAATATCAATCATTTATTTGCACACAGTAATAGTTTTATTTGCACACAGATGTTTCCAAGTATTGTTATTTAACACTTCATTCATTTGCCACAGTTGAAATGATTGCAGGTATTGCTACGTAATACTAACAATTTAATTTAAGCCGAGTTGGCTGAGACTGTAGAAAACACCGACTGCATTTCTGTAGAGGGGTACGATTCTCCCAACGAGTGTCCTGAATATGTCATTAAACTATCTGATGGCAACACTCCAGTCTTGGAGCAATGAGGAATGTGGAGTACCCCATCTTTTCCATTGCTTCCAAGTTCACTCTGACCCGGATTGGTAGCACCAGATAGGGTCCTATCAAAGGGTCAAATATAGCTATTTGACTTTTAGATTCTGTGCAAACAAATGACTTATGCTGAATTGAATTCTTAGAAATAAAACTTTTTGATCATTTAGCTGAGTGTGAACTAATGACTGATATTTAATTGAATTATTAGTGATATGTAGAAATACTTGGAACCATTTAACAGTGTGCAAACAAATGAGTAATGTGTGTTATATAGCCATGATCATGACTAACTATACAAACACATATACATCTGCATGCAAAATCATAACGACGACACAATAAAGACGAGCGACACAGTTCTTAGAAAAATATACCTCTCACTTTATTGAAAGGGTTGTATGTGAGAGGGAGTTGGAGACCAAACAGAACTGCAACATATTGACCCCCCACTCTATGGGCCATAACCGCATTTCTTCCCCGTTCTCCTGGGCTGCTCAGCCAGGGGCCTGGGGGCCCAGCCTCTCTGGGACATGTTCTCATTCCAATATCTTCTCTCCAACTTGTCTGATCTCCAAACTGATTAATCGGGGACCTGAGGGCTCTCTCTGCTGGGTGCTGGCTTTCTCTGCCGCATCTTTTCTCCAACTGGTCTGGTCTCCAAACTGCACTGAGTTATATAATAGTTCACGCCCACCTTCTTCTTGTGGGCGTCACAAATTGCACTCATTCAACCCATCCACGGTCAAGGCTACACTCAGCTATTCCTCGACCGGATGCACCTGTTATTTATACCGGTGCATTTCCTATTTTGACAGCCCGGCCAGGTCGTAGGTCAATATACAACAATGTGGAATAGAATTATTAGTATTAAATAGCAATACTTGAAACTCTTTAACTGTATGCCTAAATTTGATTATTGGTATTACATAGCAATACTTGGAACCTTTTGACAGTGCAAATGAAGGAATAGTGTTCAAAAGAATAATTAGTATTAAATAGCAATACTTGCAACCATTTCACTGTTTTCTAAAAAAAAATGATTAATACTGAATAGAATTATTTGTGCTTAATTGCAATAATTGTAACCATTTAACAATGGAGAAACAATAGCAAAATTAATGCTCAAACGCATTTGTTCTAATTCATTTAAAAATGAAATTACCTACAAACTATTCACTAACAAACCACTAAAAGATTAAACTGTTTTATTTGACCTATAGATGGGACCCTAACTGGTACTACCAATCTGTGTCAGAGTGGACTTGGGAATAATAGAATATGAAAATACATCTAATGAGTCTGTTTTATGGGAAATACGTAAAAAAAAAGCTTTTGCGAAATAGGGACATTTTCCGGAACAATGAAATGCTTGTTACCTAAAACTTCTAAAAAACAAAATCTGTGTTCATATTTCACTCGTCTTTTTAATTCATCTACTTTCTGTTGTTTATCTTCACATCTATTAATGTAAATGTGAGAGGAATCCCAGTGGCGTGGACTGTGACATCGAAGTAACCGAGTTCGATCTCCAGTTGCGCTATTACGTTCATTTTCGGTCTAATATTCTTGGGAAAGGCATGAGCTCCCTTATTTACCTTACTATAGGTTAAATTGTACCGCTACTGTCCTTCTACCAGGATGACTTTGGCATTAAATAACCCACGAAGGTCGATATGCCATTGAACACTGGAGCTCTTGAGAGAGTGAAGTACCCCTCCATTGTCAATACTCACAGGTCCACTCTGATTTTGAATCATAGAACCTTTATGGGTCGAATAGATTTGTTTGAAAATTATTTGGATTCGATAGAAATACTTGATACCATCCGTGTGAAAATTTTATTTACAATAGTTACTTGAAGCTATAATTGTTTACAAAGGAATAATATCATTAGTTACTTGAAACTGTATAACTTTTTACAAACAAATGATTATCATCAGATTGGAATAATTATTTGAAATAAATTAGTAGACAAATTCACCTACCTCAGAAGCAGTGTCTCATCAACCGAAACAGACATCAACACGCGACTAGCAAAGGCATGGACAGCTATCGATTGGCTATCGGTCATATGGAAGTCAGACCTGACCTATAAAACGAAACGCAGTTTTTTCCAAGCAGCGGTCATGTTGATACAGCTGTATGGATGCACTACATGGATGCTAACTAAAAGTATGGAGAAAAAGCTTGACGGCAATTACATAAGAATGCTACGAGCAATATTGAACCAATCCAGGAGGTAATACTCCACTAAGCAGCAGCTGTACGGCCACTTACTATCCATCACGAAAACTATCCAAGTTAGACGAACCAGACATGCGGGACACTGTTGGAAAAATAGGGACGAACTCATAAGCGACATACTCCTGTGGACCCTTCACATGGACGAGCAAAGGCAGGACGACCAGCTAGAACCTACATACAACAGCTCTGTGCCGATACTGGATGTAGTCCTGAAAAACTACCGGAAGCAATGGACGATAACCCTAGACGAGTTGAAATACCGTCAAAATTAATCAATCGAGTTTGCGTCCCTTCTATTGCACAAAAAAGTAGAAAGTCAGGATCAACCCTTGATACCTAAAGCACCCCTCAATGGGAATCCCGACAGTGCTGAGCTATTTTTGATAGCAGTGATACGTACCCACGAAATCCCTTGTAATAACTTGTATCACTTCTCGCCTTGATGGGGAAAATGGACTGGTAAATTCATACGAGTGAATACTCGTATAATCTTGGGCTTTATGCATATAACTATGTTTTAAAATTGTTCAGATTCTTTGCTACCTGAAAAGAAAAGGATTTGATGAAAGCCTTTATAGCACCATATGTATTGTATATATAAAATGTATATAAAAGAAGAATCAAACGTCTACGTAAAATCAGACTCGAAGAACATAAAAACACAAGGTGTAACAGTTATAGGCGTTGGTTCCCTAAGCTTCTAAGGAGACAACCATCTGAAGGTTGCAGGTTCAATCCTCACTACAGGCGAGTAACAATACAGGAATACTTAACACTTATACCCGGTCATGGCTAATGGAATCAGAACAGGCGACCCCTGTGGATTCAATAAAGGACGTAGTTCGAAGTTCCGTGAAGGTTCCCGAGTTCGACAGACACCTGAAGAAGGCTGGAGGACATATCGGCCGAAACGTTGTGGAAATAACAATAAAGATGAAGACAATAGTCCGAAAACCCTTAATGATAAAAATCAACAAGCTTTGTCTCAGAAGTTTAGACAACGAACATAAAAAAAAACTTATAATCAAATATGTGTGAGAAATGAATCGAGTATGGGCTTTGGTATTGACGACTTAAAAGTTTGTCTTCGTCTATTTGTCGTATCTGAGTACCAAAAGTCACTGCCATGATATATTCATTGCCGGAATCAACTTGATTGAATACAAAACTAAGACGAAATATTTAAAGAGTACATTAAAGAAAAAAGTTTTCTTATGCAATTGAAGAGTCTGTAATTATTAGTTCTTGATAGAATGGTAGTTGTTGTGTAAATAGTAACGTCAAAGCATGCTACTGTGAGTGGTATGATACGAGGTTTGTTAGGACGATAGCTCCCTCTGTCGGGAAACGCACACACTCGTACGTGTCGAGGTGGGATCATGTAAAGAGAGAAGGGGTTTTTGACTTTGCTGCGCCATTTTATATGCTACTTTGATCACGCCACCTAGCGGCCATTAGCAGTACTATTTGGAAGGCAAAGAATGTAATCCTTACAAAGGTTACAAAATCTGGTATAGGAGACCTTATCTAGCGGAAGAAATGTTCATATTATCTCCCCGCACATTTGAAATTAAAAGGGGCGATAAGTACGTATTTCAATAAGATGTGATTTTCTTCGTTTTGTAAATTAAACGTTGGAGAACACCGACCCGCGGTATAAAAAGGAATCACTGGGGTACTTGATGTACCCAGCAGTGCTGCAATGGACTAATCTGGTTTGTATATTAGTTGCCATTCCCCATCTCCTACCCCGATGCCAAAAAAAAGTAAGTTTCTCGTTATTCTTTTGAATTATACACCAAAAGAATCGATCGACTGGAATTTTCTGTTAAAAATATCAAGCATATTAAAAAGAGATTCAAGTGGCCGAACAGTTTCTGGTAGGTTCATTTCAAATTCTTTGAATATTTCAATATATTTATTTATCTATTAAATTTATTAGATATTTGCTGTACATGTTATTTGTGTAAAAATAAAATTTTACGACCTGTAAAAGTTTTTTTTTATTCTAATTAATTCTTTTGCAAAAAAAAAAAAAAGTTTCTTATTTATTATTCTTTACTTAGTCTAGAATGCAGGCTTCAGATTGCTTAGAGAACTAGCGGTTACTCCATCTCAGAATTGGAGAAGTTCATTGTTGCAAAATTTCGGTGATCCGACAGGAACTGGTGCTTTCATTAAGACTTGACCGTAAATTATAGCTAGCTTCAACCGGGCCATTTGTCTAATGAGTAGAGTGTTCGCCAATGGTCCGAAAGATAGGGGTTCAATCCCAGGTCGAGTCATTCCAAAGGCTCAAAAATTTGTACTCAGCATTATAAGGTTAGGATCAAGAGTAAAGTGAAACAATCCAGGGAAAGGAATAGCGCCCTCACCTACACCTCGGTATGGTACCTATTGATTTGGTTTCTTTGTTTGCATATCAAACTTTTGTAGCCTTTTTAATGCCAAAGCCATTCTCCTAGAACACTAGTGGTACTATTTAACCCATAGCTGGGAGGTTAAGGGGATTCATACCTTTCCCAAGGGTATTTGCCCGAAAGTGAACGTAATTGCGCGACTGGAGTACGAACTCGCTTACTACGATTCCACAGTCCATTGCTTTAACCACAAGGACACCCCCCTCGGTAGCTATTGAAAAGGGATCTTTCGGGTCACCCTCGACTAAGGTCCCCAACTTTACTTTATAGTTAACTTCGACCCTTGATGGTTATTTAATGCCAAATTAAATATATATACTTAAACGAGTTAGTTCATTTGATTGCAAATGGTTTAAAGTATTGCTATTAGTAATTCTAATTATCAAACAGTTCTATTTGACTGATATTCGTGACCCTAATAGGTTCTACTAATACAGGTCGGAGCGGCCCCCGAGAGTATTGGTTATTAAGGGGTACTCTACATTTCAAGACTGGAGCCCCACTATCGGATGCAGTTTAGTGTCATTCCCAGAACAATAATGCATGGAGGTGCCCGTGGTGTAATGGTTATCGTCGTAGGAAATGGACACGGCGACACGAGTTCAAATCCTGGACGAAGCTGATTGTATTTCACATAGCACTAATACCCTTGGGAAAGGTATGAATCCAATTATTCTCCCTCCAGCTATGGATAAATAGTGAGGCAACTAGTCTAGGAGATGGAAAACTCTGAATTCAAACCTGTTAAACTCCGCTTAAAAATTGACCTTGTGTCATATCCTGCCTGTGCGGAGGGGTTGGGTAAATATGCATACCCAGAACACTAAATGATTTCAAGTATTTCTAACAGTAAATTCTATTTACTATTAATCATCTGTTTACACGTAATTTGGATGGTTTAAAGAATTGCATTCTCATCGCAATTGACCCTCAGCCATCGCTTTTAGCACCTTTTTAAGATAAAATCGGGTTTGGTACTTCTTTGCCACAAGAGCAATTCGAACAATACGGTTGGGACGATTATATCAGTGCTTGGACTTGACATGACCAACCGATTGATCGGATCAAGCCTCTCCAACTGCCCATTTAGCCCAGTAAGAGCCAAATTGGAACGTTGCAAGTCAATTGACCACTTTGGTTGCTTGGTCAGGGACAGCTCAGCAACCAGGATCCGCCCTCAACCATTACAAGTCGCCACTCACGGTCAACGTGTGTGTGGGGGGGTCTCAACGACACTTTCCTCATGACAATATGATTCAATAAATCTTAGCTTTATGAAACAAAAATTTTCATATGTGAGTAAATTTTCTATAATCTGAGTCACAACGGCACAACAATCGGCTTTTTTCCCGTTTAGTTTGTAAGATATTTTTGTGGGGAGCGGTGGTTGTTTAGGGTTTTGTTTAGATTGTTGTTTGTTGTGTTTTTGGTTTTTAGCTTATTTATTTAGTTTTAGGAAACAGGATATTCATCTATTTGTTTCGGCCCATTGGTCAAGTAGGTAGTGTTCGCCAAAAACTCAAAAAATGGTATATGATACTTCCTTGTTTAACACTCAGTATTATAAGATACTTATCAAAGGTAAAATGGAGCTATCCAGAGAAAGGAGTAGTGCCCTCCCCTACACCGCGGTGTTGTAGCTAATTGAAAGGGAGCTTTCAGGTCGTCCTTGACTACGGTCCCCAACTTTTTCTTTTTTTTTTTTTTTAGTTTGAAGAAGCAGGATATTTGTGTTTTTAGTTTTGTTTGTGGGGTCTGTTGTTTAGTTTATTTGTTTTAGATGTTTCGGGGGGGGGGGTTGGGGGGGGTAGTTTGTTTAAGTGTTTGGCTTATTGTGGTTTGATTTATTTTCTTTTTGGTGGTTTTTTTTAGGTATATAGTCTGTTTACCAATTTTTCTTCTGTTCTTAATTTTTAGGAGTGTTTACATATTTGTTTACTTTGTTATTCACTGTTTTCTTTAGTTTGTTGGCTTTTTCCGGGTTTTTTTAGTCCATGCTTTATGTTTTTGACATTTTGGTGGGGGGTATTTAGTCTGTTCGTTTTGTTGTTGTTGTTGTTTTGGGGGGGTTGCAGTTTGACACTTTTGTAGGTTGTTTTTTTTTTGTTTTTTTGTCTAGTTTTATTTTCCCTCCCTTTTTTAATGTGTGAGGGAGAAAAAGAGAGAGGGGTTCGTTGTTATTTAAGTTTGTTGCTCTTTTTGCTTGAATTTTGCGACGGATGGAGCTGTAGAATACGCAGACTACGTTCCTACAGAGGAGTATAACTCCCCCTCTCAAAGAATGTCCCGATATGACGCTAAACTGCATCTGATGGTAAGGCTCTAGTCCTGGAACTTTGGGCAATGTAGAGTACCCTTTCATTGCCATTACTTCCATATCTATTTTGAAACGGAGGGGGAGTATCTGTTAGGGTTCCATCTTTGGGTCAAATAAAACTGATAAAACTAATTATTTACTTGAAACCATTTAACTGTATACAAATAATTGAGCTCCCCCTCGTTTAAAAATGTTACAGCAAACTATTCACTTGAAAATCACATATGAGGAGGATTTGGCATTAGATGACCATGAAGGGTTGATATGGCATTAAACAAAATCTAAACTAACCTGCAACTTGGATTAGAGATCAGAAACTAAAAACTGCCCATGATTTTTTTGCATAACATTTTCATTAAGTTGACGTTTACTTAACTTCTACGTTGCATTGTGAATGTTGCTAACTATATCACTTACTCTTACAAGTGCTGACAAAGTTTTAGTAAATTAAAACTAATAAAAAAAAATTATCTGCGACCTTCAATGAGAGATGACAGACCCTCAGGATTAAAATGATTTCTATTAAAAATAAACCTACTCGATCCCATAACTGTAGTGAATACTTTTGTTCATGCTAAGTCTTGAAAAATACAATGTATTTTTTCAGTCACAATGTTAAATGCGTGAGCAATCTGCAGATAAAAAACCTTGGGCTATACTTGATAAGTTTAGCTCTTATGGCAACTTCTTTTGAACTTTTTTTTTCTTTTAATGAAAGTCGTCGTTTTCCAACGACATTGAAGGTAGCCACAAGTTCACTTATCTCGCTGATCGTCATATAGAAAGGTTTTAAATGGAAAAATTGATCTTTGTGAATAAAGATATTCGAGTATCACTTGTTATTTTCGAAATTTTGGGGGTCGTCACCAAAAACCGACTTTAAAACAAATTAACAAAACAAAAAAAAACTACTGGGCGCCAAGGTCCTAATGCTAAAAATAAGTCAGAGTTAAAAACAAACGAGACATTTTTTTCACAATTTATAAATGCTTTATTTTATAAAGTAGACAAAAACAGACTACAACTATTGGGTTACATATCAGTCCTTATGCAAGAATTAATTTATCAAGAAACTATAAAACATAAGCAATATTAAAAACATAAGCAAAAATTACATCTCCTACATTCATTAATAAAACAAAACAAAGGTAACATTTAATAATAGTATCTAAAATTATATGTATTTTACTTCTCTGTAAGCGGTTAAAACCGGTTCTCTTTTTACTTTTTCTCTCCTAGAAGGAGAAAGCCAAAAACTTCTTAGTTCATGTTGGCAGTGAGGAAAGTTTATTTACTTGGTGACCTCTTCTACATTTCTTTAATTTCTTTACATTTTTTTTTTCTTTCTTCTTCCTTTGTCAGTGTGAAAAGTTTGTAGTTTAGTTGTCGATGTCTTGTTCTTTTTTTTTTTACTTTCGTTTCTTTACTCTTTTCATTCACTTCCTTTTTTTCTTCTTTTTTTGTCTGTGGTGAGTTTACGCTTTCCCTTTTTCTTTTTCCTTTTTCTTTTTCCTTTCTCTTTTTCCTTTCTCTTTGTAATCTACAGGTCCTTTTGACCCGAATTATTCCGATTTGTTTTTCCGTGTGATAACTTATGAACAAATTGGCAACTTCTAATTAGCACGTCTCAGAATTACTCGTCTCAGCGTGACCATAAAAATGAGTTTCAACTCAAAAATCTCCCGGCTTGCATCTCTCAGAAACTAAGTTTCTCTACAAGACCATTTAAAAGAATTTTTTTGTTCGAGCCATCTTCGAAACGACATACACCCTACGAGGTGTTATTGAGGGAAGTGTGCGAAATTTTACTTCCTTCCTTCCACGGGATTAGCTAATAAACAAATCAGCAACTTTTTTGTCGGTTCGTCTCAGAATTACTCATCTCTCAGCTTGATCATAAAAGTGAGTTTCTTCTCAAAATTCTCCAGGCCTGCATCTCTCTGAAACTACGTTTCTCTACTAGGGCTTAAAAAATAAACTTCTCCACGAGCTATCTCTGTTACATCTTTACCCTACGATGGGTTATCGAGGAAAGAGGGCGAAATTTTTCTTCTTTCACTTCCCCAAAAGGAAACCTTGACTCTCTACCCCCACCACCACCACCACAATAGCAGCAGCAAACCCACCCTTTCGCCCAATTCTATGCCAATAAGAACAGTCCTATTCCTTTCTGCCACCCTCCTGGTCAGTGAACCAAAAATACTTTACAACCCACTAATCTGTAATTAAAATAGCAAACCGTCGCTCTTCTCTCAGAAAACTAGTCTTTCTTCAAAAAAACTTTTTGCAATATCACCATAAAGGAAATCCTCTTAGGTATTTCTAACGAAAAACACAGAAGTTGATCAATGCCATTAAAACTTTTCTCGTTCCCAAATGATGCCTACGTCAGAAAAATAAGGTATAAAAAAAAGTTCGGCTTCGGATTACACTCACCGAGCTTTTAACCTGGACAAAATATGTATCGCTGCATATCTTGCAAACGGTGTTTTGTTTGGTTCTATAATCTATTGAATGTCGGTGGTTATAATTTTTATTCCTGATAATAAATATTTGTCTATTTGTTGTAAATAATTTTCTCTTTAAATTCATTGAAAAGTTTTCGTAGATTTGACTTCTTTTGGATACTTTATTATAAACGCCATCTGTCACTAAATCAAATATTTCTATCAAAGTTAATCCTGCATAAGATATATAATAGTTCGTAATGAGAGCGAAGATGACAAATATAGATAGACCGATTTAATATTTACGAATTTCTTTTGATTTTATTATTACATTTTTAAGATAAATCACTAGTCGTTATTCTACGACATCGAGAAACACAAATCAGAAATACTAAAGAATAGTCTCTCACTAATACTTGAACTCATGCCCTCTTTCGTTTGGGGCAATCTTGGTCAATCATTTAATGAAATTACTTTATAATACGCGAGTAAATACGGTAGTTAAAAATCCCTATGTAGAAACTCACAAGGGAGGTAACTTTCATACTTTTCAGGGAATTATTTCCCTTACATTTTTATTCAAACCGTATTGTCACGCTTATAAATGTGTGTGAGATATATACTGTAAAATATTAAACTTATAAATAGAAATATTTAATATTATCGGTTTTAATCGATATTACCATTAAATTTTTCAATATGAAGGAAGTCTTTAAAATACGTTTTGTAGATAATATTTGATTAATGTGGATATCTCGAATATCAGTTGTTTTAGAGATAACTTTAATTCTTTAAATTTTCTGAATGACAAGGCTCTCATTATTGATAAAACACTTTTCTTTTAAGACCCGAGAAAGTTCCTAGAAATACAAGATGTTTCATAAAGACACAACCCTAACGATTAAAAGGTAGAATTTACGTACACGTAAATGTTAGGTTACAATACTAGTCATATAAAATGGTCCAACACAGATGAGTGTTTAGCAGCTGGAATGATTGCAACATGCTTTATAATCATTTGTGGGTCAATTCTCTTACGTTGAATCGACTATTGAATTTTCCAAGGACGAAAGTGTTTTACGTACACAGCTTTATAAACATTTGAAAAATAGAATATGGATAGTTCCCTATCTATATTTCCAAATGTTGCGTTAAGTTAATAAATATTGTAAGACTGGCAAGTTGAATTTTAACGGCAAATATTAAAAATTGAAACGATGTTCACGTTTAAAAAAACATGGTAGTATAGGACTCTACACTCCTATAAATTATTTTGGGCGGTATGCCACTTGTTCCCACAAAGATGGCGGACACTCAATATTCAGTCTCGGGAAACTATTGGCCAGGAGAACCACGTGACATGTCTAAAACTACGTCCGCGCGTAAATTCAAGTCCTGCGTTTTTGAGCCACCTACAAGACGCGTATTTTCTATAAATACGTCGTCTTCAAACACCCTTGTTCTCTTTTACCAAATTTCTTCGCAGCAGCAACACACTCCCTTCAGCGTGAATCAACAGGAGAGAAAAGCAACACCATGGATGGGCCTCGCAGACATTCATATACAATGACTATGAGACGCTTTCCAGTCTCAGAGAAACTGCCCGTTTCTAACCATAAAAAAGGACATTTTAACATGTAATTCTTTCGTAGCTTAGTTGTGTTAGACACACACACACACTCACACATATATACACACACTATTATTTTGTTAATAGAGTTAGTAATATTTTTATGTATCAATGTAAGTTTTATTGTTGTAGAATATAAATTTGTTTTTGTTCGTCGCCTTGTTTTAAATGTTCATTTTGTCCACGCCGTTTTACAACCTTTACTCGTTTCATTCGTTTCATATCTTTTACTCATTTGTTTCATTGGCTTCCTTCATTTACTACTTTATCCATGTGCCTATATTATGCCTATATTATGTCTATATTATGCCCTATTCTACCTTAATTCTAAACTAAAACATTAAACTTGTGGGGAAGCATAAATATTAAACTCTTATTTTAAATATCAAAATTAACGAAAAATCGTCGGGAACTTAAATACTAAATACAGGTCCATTCTCATACAGTAGTTATGTTGAAAAAAATTTTGCTACCATACAATAATAAAGTTGACAAAAAGGTTGTTTGTTTGTTGGGAAGCTGCACTAGACCCTGCTTATAAATTAAGGGAATTTGGGTCTTCTTTTTATTCATATCGAGTGTTTTTACTTTCAAAAATTCATTTATTTGATTACTCCAAAAATTGAAAATTTAGTACTTGAATTTTGCATTTTACGCAGCTAAGTTTGAAAATAAGGGAGATAATCCATTACCAGTAAAAGACAAAATAATTTTGACATTTTCTTTCAGCTTTTAATTTTTAGTTGCTTATCTGCAATTCGCTTTAGTCGTTCTTTCTATATCAACGAGGGACAAAGCGTATCGACAACGCATTAGACAATAATGAATATATTTCTCTGAGGTAAAAGAGGACAAGAATTAATCTCATTGTTCCACGCTGACATAAAAATGAGTTGATTAAGCTACGAAAAAAATCAATGTTCAAACTTAAAGTACAAATAAAATTATTGACAATGTTGTATCATGTAATTTTAAAATTCATCACCTGTAAAGGCATTTGCTGATTTCGACTATAGGGAAGTATTTTACTTTTATCCGTAACTCAAAATTTAAGTAAATAAATAATTCCGTAAAGAACCATAATTTCAGAATCACCAGTTGAATATTTGTTTTTGTTTTTTTTTTTGTTTTCGTTTTCATTTTTTTTTTTTTTTTTTTTTTTTTTTTTGTTTCTTTGTTTTAGGAATGCAGTAAAATGAAGACAAATCGGTCATATCAACATTTTATTCCAACTGCAATGACCACAAAATCAAATTACTTGCATTAGAATTGGTTTGTATTTTCTTGTCATAATAAACTATTAGCACATGAGAAAACTAACCTTTTTTTTTATAAGTTCAAATTTAGATATGTAAGAAAATTACTAAAAACTTTTTGAAGAGCACTCTTTAAATTATGAGTTATATATTAACAAGCGCACGTGGTGTAATGATCTTGTTATAGAAATGACAGTTCAAATCCTGGATCCTCATTGCGCTAATATTCTTGGGAAGTTATACATCCAGCAATTCTCGCTCTAGTTATGGGTAAATAGTAGAGGCACACTGGGCACTTTAATCTTGGTATAGCAACCAACCAGGGAAAAAGACTACTCTGAATTCAAACC